>CM049378.1:6571965-6686965 GCA_026937815.1 Etheostoma perlongum | reverse complement strand
ATGCATTCTGGCATTTCCTGTTCTCACAGGCCTGTTCCAATAATTGATCCTTCTGAAATGTTATGGTGTAATTTCGAATGTCAAGGTTTCTTATTTTGCAAAACAATGACAGCTTTCTGTAAATATTTGACAAGTAGGTTTACTTAATATTACATTTTAAAAGCCCTGGCTCTGCATGCCTTTGTGTTATTGATTAATTCTGAAGACGTTTGTGTGTCATGAGCTTTCATCGCTGAGTTAAAGGCTAGGTTTGATCACTGAATGTAGTATTTTGCTTTAGCATGACATTCTTACATAACTGTAAATACATTTTTTTTATTTTATCATTTGCATAAGTAATATATGCATATCCAAATTATGGAATAATGTTCCCAACCTCATGTTCCTGTCAGGCAAGTTAGAAAACAAACTGCAGATGGAACATTTTTTTCCCCATAGATGCCAACATGGTTCACTGCCTCACTTCCCTAAAATTTCCCTTTGTGTTATAATCAGGAATGCAGTGATCGGTGAAACCACCATTATACAGTGGGTACGGAAAGTATTCAGACCCCTTTAAATTTTTCACTCTTTGTTTCATTGCAGCCTTTTTCCAAAAATCAAAAAAGTTCATTTTATTTCTCAGTAATGTACACTCAGCAACCCATCTTGACAGAAAAAAACAGAAATTTAGAAATTTTAGCATATTTATTAAAAAACAAAAACTGAAATATCACATGGTCATATGTATTCAGACCCTTTGCCGTGACCCTCATATGTAACTCAGGTGCTGTCTATTTCTTCTGATCATCCTTGAGATGGTTTTACACCTTCATTGGAGTCCAGCTGTGTTTGATTATACTGATTGGACTTGATTAGGAAAGCCACACACCTGTCTATATAAGACCTTACAGCTCACAGTGCATGTCAGAGCAAATGACAATCATGAGGTCAAAGGAACTGCCTGAAGAGCTCAGAGACAGAATTGTGGCAAGGCACAGATCTGGTCAAGGTTACAAAAAATTTCTGCTGCACTTAAGGTTCCTAAGAGCACAGTGGCCTCCATAATCCTCAAATGGAAGACGTTTGGGACGACCAGAACCCTTCCTAGAGCTGGCCGTCCGGCCAAACTGAGCTATCGGGGGAGAAGAGCCTTGGTGAGAGAGGCAAAGAAGAACCCAATGGTCACTGTGGCTAAGCTCCAGAGATGCAGTCGGGAGATGGGAGAAAGTTGTAGTAAGTCAACCATCACTGCAGCAATCCACCAGTCGGGGCTTTATGGCAGAGTGGCCCGAAGGAAGCCTCTCCTCAGTGCAAGACACATGAAAGCCTGCATGGAGTTTGCTAAAAAACACCTGAAGGACTCCAAGATGGTGATAAATAAAATCCTCTGGTCTGATGAGACCAAGATAGAACTTTTTGGCCTTAATTCTAAGCGGTATGTGTGGAGAAAACCAGGCACTGCTCATCACCTGTCCAATACAGTCTCAACAGTGAAGCATGGTGGTGGCAGCATCATGCTGTGGGGGTGTTTTTCAGCTGCAGGGACAGGACGACTGGTTGCAATCGAGGGAAAGATGAATGCGGCCAAGTACAGGGATATCCTGGACGAAAACCTTTTCCAGAGTGCTCTGGAGCTCAGACTGGGCCGAAGGTTTACCTTCCAACAAGACAATGACCCTAAGCACACCGCTAAAATAACGAAGGAGTGGCTTCACAACAACTCTGTGGCTGTTCTTGAATGGCCCAGCCAGAGCCCTGACTTAAACCCAATTGAGCATCTCTGGAGAGACCTGAAAATGACTGTCCACCAACGTTTACCATCCAACCTGACAGAACTGGAGAGGATCTGCAAGGAGGAATGGCAGAGGATACCCAAATCCAGATGTGAGAAACTTGTTGTTGCATCTTTCCCAAAACGACTCATGGCTGTATTAGATCAAAAGGGTGCTTCTACTAAATACTGAACAAAGGGTCTGAATACTTATGACCATGTGATATTTCAGTTTTTGTTTTTTAATAAATATGCAAAAATTTCTAAATTTCTGTTTTTTTCTGTCAAGATGGGTTGCTGAGTGTACATTACTGAGAAATAAAATGAACTTTTTTGATTTTTGGAAAAAGGCTGCAATGAAACAAAGAGTGAAAAATTTAAAGGGGTCTGAATACTTTCCGTACCCACTGTATATGTAGGAATAAAAAGTAAAAAAAGAATATTCAATATGTATGACAATGCAACTCAAGAATATATTTGCATTGTCCTATGGGGGGCATTGTATTTATCATTAGTTGGACAGTGCTCTTACAACTACTGTACCTACATTTTACACAAACTGGATTAGTTTGGAGCCAGTACTGTCATCTGTTGAGAAAAGTGTTTGATTAAGCATTACACACAAATTTAAGGAATCAATATTAATACTTAAAGGGTATCTACCATATTCTTCAACCTTTAAATTGATCCAGTATTAAGCAAGGATGCTGCAGTCGGCTAGCCTGGAAATCCTGAAAGGTCTGGCACTGAGTAATGAAAATGGCCCAACTCGAGGGGCTGCACCAAGCATGCATTTTAAAATCTCACTGCACGCAATTGGATAACACCATGACCAATCACAACAATACACGGGGTGACCTGTGTTTGGTGCAGCTTGGCTACAAGGGCATAGTTAATGAGCAGTATTACTCGATGCCAGAGTAATTCGCTGAGCAAATTTCAATTTGTGCCCTCGCGAAAACTTGTGGGGTCATCTTTCCACATTTACATTCATCACAAGTTAGTAGTAGTAGTTTTGCTTGAAATGAACACACAGTTTACCGATTTACAGTACATGTGGCTATATGTTGGCTCTATACACGCTAAAAGTATTGTTTTTTTAAATAGAGTTTGGCGAGTTTAGTGAATTTATAACCGTTTCTGGTTTAACAGAAAGGTCTCAAACAGGTTTTAAAAGGTCTGTCTCTGAAGGGATCATTTCCATAATGTTGTCAGACACTTAGAATATTATGTCGCCTCTGCCGACTACAGCGTTCTTGCTTAATACAGGACCAATGTCAAAGATTGATGTTCCCATCAGTCACTTACACAAAAACATATGAAAAGCGAAAAAACGATAGTTTACCTTTTAACACTTTGTACTCTTACTTGATAAGGCTGCGTGCTAATAAGAATTGTTTAGGGATAGACAGTAGGTCAACACTATTTGTCACATAGAAGTGGTGTACATGATCTGAAACCTGGTAACCTTAAGATTAATTTGAGATGCACCTCAACACTGTGTTTCAAGTTGTTCTAGTCACGAACCAGACATATTAATTAATTATTTTAATCAAAATAAATTATGTATAAATAAGTGTATAAGGGCTTTGAACATTTATAATGGAAATATATGGAAGCCCATGTACATGCTCAATGATGTCTCATAAGTTGTTGCCGCAATTTTTGGGTTGATACTGTGATACAGATTGCAAAATTTAACCATTTTCTGCCACTCGAAAATTGATTAAAAATATGGTCAGAAATGCCTCCAAACTATTACTATACTTATAATGGAAAAATCCATGCTGTAATTTGGTATGAAAAACATTAGGGCTCTAACGATATGTAATATGAAACCGAAATCACGACACTCAGATCCACAAACCTGTGTCACGGAGTGAGAAGGCAGAATCGCGACACACCCCTTCCAACTCCCAGAGTTATCCTTCCCGTCCAGATCCAATGCTATCACGTCTTTAAATTACTATTAGTAGTAGTCCTTTTGGTTTCTTATCCCCGCTTTGTCTGGTAAATTTAGCTTACTGTAAAGATGGCTAAAAACATCTGTAACACTAATGGAGGTGTAACATTACGAATGGCCGCTGTTTTGACTTGGGTGCTTGGGTCTGTTTCCCGACGATTCAGAAACTGCCGTTAGCGTCCTTAGAGTTACAGTGAGGAAAATAAGTATTTGAACACCCTGCTATTTTGCAAGTTCTCATACTGAAAAATCATGGAGGGGTCTGAAATTGTCAACGTAGATGCATGTCCACTATGAGAGACATAAACAAAAAAAAAAAAAAAAAATCCAGAAATCACAATGTATGATTTTTTTAACTATTTATTTGTATGATACAGCTGCAAATAAGTATTTGAACACCTGTCTATCAGCTAGATTTCTGACCCTCAAAAACCTGTTAGTCTGCCTTCAAAATGTCCACCTCCACTCCATTTATTATCCTAAATTAGATGTACCTGTTTGAGGTCTTTAGCTGCATAAATACACCTGTCCACCCCATACAATCAGTAAGAATCCAACTACTAACATGGCCAAAACCAAAGAGCTGTCCAAAGACACTAGAGACAAAATTGCGCACCTCCACAAGGCTGGAAAGGGCTACGGAGAAATTGCCAAGCAGCTTGGGAGTAAGTCATTTGGTCAGATGAGACCAAAATAGATTTTTTTGGTCATAATTCCACTAACCGTGTTTGGAGGAAGAAGAATGATGAGTATCATCCCAAGAACACCATCCCTATTGTGAAGCATGGGGGTGGTAGCATCATGCTTTGGGGGTGTTTTTCTGCACATGGGACAGGGCAACTGCACTGTATTAAGGAGAGGATGACCGGGGCCGTGTATTGCGAGATTTTGGGGAACAACCTCCTTCCCTCAGTTAGAGCATTGAAGATGGGTCGAGGCTGGGTCTTCCAACATGACAATGACCTGAAGCACACAGCCAGGATAACCAAGGAGTGGCTCTGTAAGAAGCATATCAAGGTTCTGGCGTGTCCTAGCCAGTCTCCAGACCAATAGAGAATCTTTGGAGGGAGCTCAAACTCCGTGTTTCTCAGCGACAGCCCAGAAACCTGACTGATCTAGAGAAGATCTGTGTGGAGGAGTGGGCCAAAATCCCTTCTGCAGTGTGTGCAAACCTGGTGAATACTACAGGAAATGTTTGACCTCTGTAATTGCAAACAAAAGCTACTGTACCAAATATTAACATTGATTTCCTCAGGTGTTCAAATACTTATTTGCAGCTGTATTATAAAAATAAATAGTAAAAACATAATACATTGTGATTTCTGAATTTTTTTTTTTAAGATTATGTGGACAATTATGTGGACAATTGTCATTGTAGGTGCAGTGGACATGCACCTACAATGACAATTTCAGACCCCTCCATGATTTCTAAGTGGGAGAACTTGCAAAATAGCAGGGTGTTCAAATACTTATTTTCCTCACTGTAAGTGCTGACCGGGCTGGCTGTGTGCTGGCTGGTGGCAGACTGTGGATGTGTCCCCGGGCCAGGGCTGATGTCTACTGATGAATTCATGATAGCCCAGAGTTGTTAACCGTGGTCAAAACAATCATACTAAAAATAACTGAACGTGTTGAACAATGTCGTAATCTTATGTTACCGACCAAGAAACCACTGAAACGATTTTGGATACATTATTTTAAGGTACAAAAGAATCTTTGGTGTTGGATCAATCAACGTTGAAATCAATCAATATCAATAAATAAGGACTCTGTTGTCCTACTATGTCTGTTTGTGTTACTGTGCAAAGTGGGATGTAATCAATGACAAAACGATGCCATGTGACAGAAAAAAAGTTGTAATATATTTATATAGTAGATAGATAGTAATAATAGAGTATAACTCGCCCCCGCCCCCCATTCATTTTTAATGTATTTTATTACATTATTTGGATGTCTATTAATTAAGTTGTAATTGATTTCAATACCTTATTAGGAAATATTTTTCAAAGCACATACACTTTTATATATAGCTATTATGAGTGCACAAATAACACCAGTTCATCTCTTTTATAGAAAAAAAGATTTTAATAGGGCTAAATTAATGTTACTTGATGTGTTATAATCCACTTATTAACCATTAATTATTATAAGCATTAGTTGAAACTTTATAACAGCCATCTAAATGATGTGTATAGATGGTTTACATGGTTTATTAGCCATCGATAAAGTTTTAACTATCTAAACTTCTAAACTAATTATTTTATCTTACACTAAACTAATGATAAAATAACATAAAATATGACATTACTAATAAAAAGTAAACAAATAATAAATCATTTCAAGTGTTTGTTAACAGAAAAACATAATTAAAGTTAAATTAACTACTAATTTACTTTTGGAGATTTCTGTAAGAATTGCATTATTCAGTGATTGGATGTGAGCACTTCTGTTCTGGATACAGAACCCCCCTTATTGTCACTATACCTATGAAAGCTACTGTATACTACTGTCTTAAAAAAATCTTTAAAAAAAAGGCCTTAAAAGCCTTACATTAAATTACAAAAGTCACAAAGTATACAATTTTGTTAAAGATTTTAAATTTATGTCTTGTCCTTTAATAAATATGTAATGTCTTAAATAAATGCTTATTATTATTATTATTATTATTATTAATATCTTCACTCAAACTTAAAATGCAGCCCGCTACTTCCTCTGAAAAACAATGTCAGTCAGCCCTGTTGGATTGTTAAGAAAAAAACTGCAATCTGTATTGAAATAACAGTCAGATCATTATAGTTTTTTAAGATTTTCTCTGGAGCTTCTCCACTCACTGACTAAATAGTTGGCAGATACTCTAGAAATGTATGTGAAAACTAGTATTAGTATCACTCGCATAATGCTAAGTTGGGTGTGCCTGTGTGTTTCCATATTCTTTTGATCAAGTCATGATGATTAGTAATATGCAATGCTTATGATAATAGTCCAGAGGCTATGTGCTAAGTGTCATTCATCAATCTGCTCCGTGTCGGCTCATATCAGCTCTGTTGTTTGCCTTTATTGTTTAAGCTCTGCTTTGCGTGAAATGTTTTTACCACTGTTTCTTTATAGTTGATCTCTTCTTCACTTTAGCTGTGCTTCTTTATCTTTCTGTTTCTATCACTGTCTATATGTTTCTGTCTCATAGCACATTAAGTTGCATCAGGAGCAATTCAAACCTTTAGGGGGGCTCAGCCCCTACTGAGAATGTGACATGGTGCCTTGCAAAAGTGTTAACCCCCCCTGCAAAGTAATTGCATTAGCCAATAATCTTTGAGCCAGCTTCTGAACAACAACCTTGTTTGTCTCAATGTTAGGGTTTTAATCTGCACCATGAAATTACCAACTTCTTCTTTGGACTACCAACGTTAAACTTCAAAACTGCACCTCCTACTCTGCTTCTAACCGCTTAGATATTAAGCAGGAGTCTGGCACAACCCACTCCAATTTTCCAAAACTATGTTTCTGTTAACCCTTTCCTTGTCTGGGTTACAGGTGCATTGGCGACAGCAAACAGGATATTAAACTTTTTTCAAGCCCTTTAAACAGTAGCAGTTGTTGGCACGGGCAAAGCGGGCAGCCGCCCGGGGCAGCATTTTTTCATGTCACATCGGGGGCGCCACAAGCAATAAAAAAAAAAAAATCCTTGAACTGTTTTCTACTGTATTATCTATCATTTCACCGTCTGGGGAATTGGCAAATTGGCAGAGAGGAGCTTTTCAAAACTAAAGTTGATCAAGTCATAGGTCAGGTTTTAGATTTAGTTTGTGTTTTCTGTTCTCAGTGCAATAGTGTAATAGTTAGATTCTCTTTAGTGTGTTATCATATTTTTCACATTTGTTTTGGCATATATATATATATATATATATATATATATATATATATATAATTAAAACAACATAAGTGAAAGAGAAAATTATATTTCTCCTTCATTAGAACATGAAAAACACACTTAAGAGAATCTAATTATTTAACTATTATAGTAATTACAACAGGAAACACACTTTTTAAGGTGCACAAGCTTTCTGCCAAATTCTGCAATTTTGTGTGTTTTTATGTTGTTGTTTTTTTTTGGGGGGGGAAGGGGATCTCTCCCTGGGTGTAATTCAATGTAGAACCGCCACTGCCTTTAAACCTGCAATTGTCTGTCTTATTCGAAGCACCAAAATTGATTTAAAAATAAATAAATAATTTTAAAAAATAAGGTTTTTTAATATTATAATTTTTAGGGGGGCTGAAATGAAATTTAGGGGCTTAAAAAAGGGGTCTAAACTCCCCCAATGATGACCATTGCATCTTGTTTTAATAATTTCATATTGATAATAATTACATTTAGACCCAAAGTTGCCCAATAATCTAAGTGAGGTTAATGCCATTTAATATACTAATGAGTTGGAGTACTTGAAAGTCATTCATTTCACTGGCTTATATCCATTCAAACTATCACCACAAACACCCATAGGCCTTCACAGGTTTAATCTATTGATCTTAGCTGTTGGTGCCTGGGGGCAAGTTGTAACACTGATGATTACTGTAGTTGAGCTGCTCCGCAACCTGCATCACAGGAATGTAGTAAAACTGGACGGTGTGAGAGTGTGTATAGTGTAACGATAGCCCTTTACACTCTTCTTAAGGCTGCTGCTACGAGGTAAAAGGTGCGCAGTCAACTTGTGTGTTTATTTTTTAAGGTGGTACTCTGTTTCATAAGTCTGTTATTGCTTAATTTTAATTAGTAACCATAAAATCACTAATATGTCTCTAACTTTTACATGATAAATGAAATCCCAATGAATCATTATTGGTTACACTAAAGGTTTTCAGTATTGACACTTCCTTATGCAGGACAAAATCATCAAAAACAAATCTCTTCCCATAAAGGTTCCTGGGACACAGTCATATAAAAGTGGTTCTTCACTGCTAAGTAGTGTGTTTGAAGGTCAGCGTATAATAAACGTTTGAAAGCACACGGTAAAGAGCACAGGACCGTGTTGTGATGATGTGCTGTGGATACTCTGACTTGTTTGTTGTTTCTCTAGCCTTCCTGTGACTCTTGTCAATGACACGCTAGTTCAGTCATGGAAAGACCAAATCACTGTGTGCTCAAGGCACAGCATTCTTGTCTGTGCTGTTGTGTATTCATGTTTTTGAGAGTACATTAGTCTATATCCACAACGTTCCACTTCTCTGATTGTTCAGGTGCTGCCGGAAATTCTGCCGGATGTCCGTTACCTTCTGCTTTCTTTGTGTTGCCATTTTAAACCCCGGAGGATTTAGGAACTGCTCCTCAGATCTCTGCAGGGTAAATCCAGACAGCTAGCTAGATCTATCTATTCTATCTCAGTTTATTGTTGCATAACTAAAACAACTTTTGAATGTGCACATGTTCCACCCAAACAAGTTCCTTCAAGAGGCTATTTTTCAGAAGTGCAGTTGCTCTGTGCAGTGCTTAGCACCTCCCAAGATGATTGCGATTGGTTTAAAGAAATGCCAATAAACCAGAGCATGTTTTTTCTCCCATCCCTGAATGTTGTATGGACTTGCTAGACCCTCCTCAGCAGAGCTGTGTAGGAAGGTCTGGCAATGCCAGACTATGAGTACACCAACCTTACCTCAGTTTACCCAACTATTTATTTATAGATTTTTCCCATTTGATATACTCTTTCCTGACTTCAATTTATTGTACACATTATTGTAAATGACATCAAGCTGATGACAGTCGTGGGGCCTTTTAAAAATATTTTAAGTAATGTTTAAAATGTTCACATTGTTGTTACTCTCATGATGATCATGAGACATAAGCCATGTGTTTTGTTTGTATAACAGTTCATTACCCTTAGTCAAAATAGATTACAGCGGAAATGAGAGCAGAAGTCAACTGGACTGACCAGAGTGTAACACAGAGTACAGTCAAGGAGAAAAGAATTAGGTAATATATAGAGAGAGAAGAAAACAGAGCCATATTTCCAACTAAGCAGAACAGAATTGAATGAAATGCACTTTAGCAGGACTAGGACAATAAAGAGCAGAGCAGTGCAGCACAGAGCAGTACAGATAAGTGCAGTGCTGGGAGTCACATGAAATTATATATTCTTGCACCCGCAGCAGCCATGTATCAGCCACGGTTCACAGATCACACACTGCCTACAGTCATACACTAGAAAAGATAATCTAACCAGTGTTCAAGCCCACAGACTTAGCTCTAAGATGATACTTTTTTTTTTAATAACTTTTCTCCCTCTGATGTGTGTGTGTTGGGCTAGTAGTGAGCCTGGGGGGAAAGTAGTCCACTTATAGAGAAATAAGCTTACTAAATAAAAGAGCTATGCTTCTTACTGTCTTCACAAAGCAGAAACTGCAGTCTGTGGTCATGCCAGTAGCAGCTGAGGTGTCCAAGATTAGGCTGTCTCAGCTTTGAGGAAACGTGTGACACATTATTATTGTATTTGTTTATTGTTCAATATTTTGTCCAAATACTTTTTTTTACCATGAGTGTGTACTTATGCAGAACGGTTGACCTTAGTGAAATTCAAAACATAAACTGTGGTGGTGTTAGTGCCTTGCTTTATCTACTATATAAAGCTCTATGCAGAATCCCTAACAGTTTATTTCTCAATTTCAATGTGACCACAGTTGGAGGCTGGGTTTGTTAGTAGATTTGTTTATATATTGTGACTCAAATTTTTGCTCATTTTCCTCAGCCTACTATATGCTTTTTTTTTAGTCTGGCGGCCACAGCTGATCAGGCCAACACTTGCTATATGAGCATATCATAACTCATCTAGCTGTTTGCTGAACTTAATCATATTAAGTGACATTTCCTTAGGTGCTGTGTTTTACTGGGCTCCTATGTCCACTGTCATCATATATGTTTAGTCACTTTTACTTTGAAATGTGCAAATGTGTTTTGAATAGATAAACATTGTGCAGGTCCATGCATCCCTCAGCAGAGATTGGCAAATCAATAGGGATAACAGAAGTGTATAAAGAAGAGTTGTTTACAAAATGGCTCATGACATGACATTAAACCAGTAATGCACTGAAGCCTTGTGACAGTCCTGATGGCGCTAATCATAAAGCTGATAGTAGCGCAGCCACTTGGCTAGCAGGCAGTGAGATAGCCATTGCTTCTGGATTGGTGCTTACTGTCAGCTGTGAGCAGTTGAGCACATAAACACAGAGACACACTTGCTGCCTAATCACTCTTACCTCTCCACCCATCTCCGCCCTCCCTCTCTCTTCCTCTTCTCTCCTTCCTATCTGTAGCTCTCTCTCTCTCATAGAGGGATATCTGTGTGGTTGAGTTAGACCGAGAACAGTTGGGATAGCAGGAGTGAGGTTGCAGTAAAGCAGCGGACACACTGCTTTGTTTTGTGTTCTCACAACACAGGTGCAGTACATGGAAAAGATCTCTTGATATAATTGTTTGCATACAGGTGCCTAGCAGATTCAGAGTTCATCACGTGGCACATTTATGGATAATGTGGCTGGAAAAGTGGACTGTGTGCTGAGACATCGACTGCCATTCCAAATACCTGAGTTTAAGTCCAACTGTTTGGTGTTCTGGGGTCTAAAAGTTGAAGCTTTATCAGTGTTTATTATGTCAGCGAACTGCTCTGTCAACATTAAAACATGGTTTCTGCAGTAAGGTGATAATCCATGCATTGTTGTCAGTAAACTGCTTTGTCAACACGGAAACATGGTTGACCTGCTTGCGTGGATGACAGGCTTTAAGGATTGCGTAGCAAATCCTGTTGGCTTTTAGGTTAAAGCTAACACAGTTTTTAACTCATGCCAAAGGAGCTCTTGATCATTTTGACTTACTCAACCTTGAATATCTGTATGATAGTCTTCAGTGCTTAACTGAATGACTAATTTGTATTTGCATGCCAATATGTTTGAGAAATGTACATGCTGTCCGATGGCCAATCACATTTTCCCCTCTTCTCATTTTTTTGTGAAGATTGAAGCCTGTTCAAGGATTATATGGTAGAAGGAGCACCATCCTGAAATGTGGGTGATTATCAAACCAAACAGTTCTCGTAGCATTGCATTCCACAACACCAGTTGTACCATTTTTTTTGAAGATTGAGCCGAAGACATTAGACGATTTGATATGTCTTATTAGCACCTGATAACATTTTTTTTCACTCTCAGTGAAACTGTCCATTGTTAACACAACAAGCAGAGTGCCAGTTTTCCTTTTGACTCAGGAGGCAGAGCTATCAACACTGGAGTGGGTGTAGCTGTAAAAAACAGGTCACATATTGTAATGTTTGACTAACTCGTTTTTCTGGAGTGTATTTCTCTTGCTGGGAAAAGCATGCCTGTTACTACATCCACTAAGACACGATTAAATCAAGACAGACAATGTGACTTAACCGCAGAAGACAATCCTGTCCTTCAGTTTAAGGGATGGTTGTCTGAATGTAATTGGAACAATCCACTTCTATTGTTATGGTAATTATTATTATTTAGGGAGTAATCCCCAATAGCTAGCTGTCCTATCAAAATTGCTATACAGTAATGCAATTTGTAAAGTGTGCTTTAGACCTATTCTGTAAGGTGTCCTGAGATAACTTCTGTTATGATTGGACACTATAAATAAAGTTGGATTGAATTAAATTAATGGCAGTTTTTTTATATTAACATCCTAAATAAACCCTTGACAGCGTATTTAACTTATTATTTTACACAGGTATGAAAACTGCAAAATAGATTTTAATTTGGAACATAGTTGACAAAGTAATGGTGGCCCTGAGAGCTCAATGTAGTGCAACTTAAGAAGACACGCAAATAGACAAAACACTAATGAGGGAATCTTAACCACTTTGACAACATAGCATTTAGGAAGAAAGAAAAAACACTGAAAAGTAAGTAAACACAACCACATACAGAAACAGGATGCAAAAACAGAAAACACAGCCAAATACAGAAATATTCTGCTAAAAAACACAAACAGAAAAGCACTGCAAAAAACAGAACAAAGAGAATATCTTTGGTTGTTGTTATTGATATTTAATTTCATACAAATGCTGCCCCTGGTTTCTGTCAAATTGATGAATATGTTTTGTTCTTTTTCTCATTTGTTTTGTCCACTTGCATGCTAATAAATAAGTTACAGTTGAGTGAATTGAGTTCTCAGTGCCACTGTACAAATCTCAGTTAAAAAGCGGTCCTAAACAAAAGACAAGAAAACAGGAAAGTTTTTCATGTCCGTGTTAAAAACGCGGCTGCAACATTTCATTCTCAGCTAAAATACATGGCTAAAGAAAGCATCAAAACATTATATCACAGTAAAACATTTGTATGGCTTTTTTTCTTTATCAAGATTTAACCAAAACCATGGGAAATCCAGCGAACCCCACACACACAGACACACCCTCTGTACTCCCTCTCCTCTCTCTCCCTGTCTTTCACACACACACACACACACACACACACACACACACACACACACACACACACACACACACACACACACACACACACACACACACACACACAGCAGTTGTACAGATTTCGCAATATGGGACAGCTTGTTACAGTTTGTCTCGTCCGCTCTGTTGGAACAGGACAGTGAGATATAAATCAGCACCTTACAGTAACATGCACACGGTTTCACAATGGAGCACACATTAAAACCCACATTTTTCTTGCACACACGGTCTTTAAAAAAAAAAGCTCTCTCTGACTCGCACGCACACACACACACAGAAAGACAAAGGCACTGTTGTCACATTGCTGTTGAACAGAATCAGTCAGTTATAGTCTCTGAATTGTGCTGTCACCCTCTGCCTCAGCAAGACTAATACGGAGGCATTTTATGATCATTAACAATACTAGTACCATGTCTTTTTCAAATGCACACAGCTGCCGTCATGCTTGATTGAAGCAGTCATGCTTTGACTGAAAAATGGGAAAATTGGGACAGAGTTGCAATGATGGCATGTTACTTTAAGTCCATTGCCTGTATTTAAAGGTGCAGTATGTAATACTGACAGCTAGCGTTTACCAGTTTGTTTCTGATTGCTAAACGACAGTCTTCACAACTGAAGCCACATGTGCAAAACTGCAGTCTGCATTACCATCAGTCACCTGAACTAAACAGTTCATGTCATTCCAAGCAACACAACTCAGACCACACCAAGAGTTCAAACACTAGCATCAAACACCAATACAGAAATTACAAACTTGTATTCTTTACAATTTGAATAATTTAAGTGACTTCACACTAATCAATAGTTTATTCAAAGAAATGTATTAAATTCTGTCATTTTTGTTTTATAACATACGAGTTAATTTTATGTAAACAAGAGGGAATGAAAATCAGCAGTTTGCTTCAATATATATCATTTTATTTTGCCTGTAGTAGTTAGTTTTTCTTGATTGCTTTGATGCAGCAGTCCACTCAAACTCCACATTTTCAAAACACACAGGCCCAAACAGTGGCACTCAGTCAAAATGACACATTTTGTTTGCAAAAAGCTCTAATCGTGCCAAAACATATAAAATATGCAACAAAAGCAAATTTTGCCTTCAAACAACACAACTTGCAAACACGTGTATGAGCTCTTCCAATCAACCATTACACAGTGGACAACAAATACAAAATATAGCACTCAGTGCAAATCAGTGCATCATTGCATGTCATTGTAGACTAGTACTGTACATTGCTTTCATGCCAGTGCCATTTGTTGTCAAATTTGCCTTCTTGCAAAGAATCTGATCCAGAATCAGAAATGCTTTGATGCAAATTTCATTGATTCCATACTTATTTTCAAACTGTGGCTGACAACTGAAATATTGTTAATATTGCACAAATACATGTACACCAAAGTAAAATATATAAGTGTATAAGAAAATAAAAATAAATTCTATTACATTAAAGTATAAAGATCTATTATTGTAGATTATAGGAAATAGCCATTATTGATACTCAGTCTCTTCTATCTTGACGATGGGGCCACATCATCCACACTGATTGCTAATTGAAGATTTGTGTGAAGGCGTGTCCAAAGGTGCTTCAGTGATTTCATACTGCTGTAGGTAGTTTCTAATAGTTAGGAACAGATGGTTTCTGTTTGGCTACCATAGCTGAAACAATGGAGTTTGGACAGCTTGAATGACATCGGTGTTAACTTTTCTGCAAAACGGTGGGGTAAATGTGTCAATCCAATGAGAAAGGGTTAACACATTTGCAAGAGGTGTCTTTTGTTGGGCTGAGACAGTGATGATGAAAACCAAGTGGGTCCTAGTGTCTTTAAGCAGGTTAAAGCAATCAAGAAAAACTGTAATGTAATGAATGGAAAAGTTAAAAACTGAAGGTACGTAATACAGTTTTTATCAATCGATTTGGTACATTTTCCAAACTTACGTAACTGCTCTCAAAACAGTTTACACAGCAAACTGAACACACTCTTATGCTGGCGAAACAGTTAAGTATTCATTGCACAATGAAACAAAGCATTTTATTCTAGTAATGCATTTATTAAAATACAATATTAACTATTATAAATTATATATAATATAAAATTATGCAAATACTGTAAGTTCATAGGTAAATAAAAAATGTACTGCATTCATTGAATTAATTTATTGTTCATGCTTCTCAATTATATCTGGCCAGAGAATTTCATTAACATCACAGCAAATATTTTCACAAGTCATGCATCGTGGGGAAAATGCTTGTACCCCAATAGCTCCAAAGGCCTCTTCCATCGCTTGAAGAAGACTTACGTGGTTCTAATGGTTGCAATCATATACTTTCAATCTCCAAGAGGAGAAGAATTCCTCAATTGGATTCAGGAAAGGATTATATGGTAGAAGGAGCACCATCCTGAAATGTGGGTGATTATCAAACCACTCAGCAGTAGTGTTGAATGGTGGAATTGGACATTCTCCCAAACAACTACAATATCACCATGCGGAAAGAGGATTTCATTGAAAAATGTAGGAGCCTTGCTGTGTTGTATGGTCCCAAGACAGCATTGCATTCCACAACACCAGTTGTAGAAATTGTGGCACAGAGAGTGATGTTGCCTCCTCGTTGTCCAGGGACATTGACTGGAGCACGATGGCCAATCACATTTTTCCCTCTTCTCATTTTTTTGTGAAGATTGAAGCCTGCTTCATCAATATACAGGTACCCATAATGAATTGCACTGCAATCCAACTCCAAGATTCTCTAGAGTAAAAAGAACACAAGGTACAATACAGTATGTTAGTGTTTTACAGTAATATAGTCAGTACTACTGTGAAACTGAAGCAGCAGTATATATGCCTACATCTTGGCAGTAGCTCAGTCCGTAGGGAGTTGGGTTGGGAACCGGAGGGTAACTGGTTCAAGTCCCCATATGGACCAAAAAGTACGAAGTGTGGATTGGTGGCTGGAGAGATGCCACTTCACCTCCTGGGCACTGCCAGGTGCTCTTGAGCAAGGCACCGTACCCTCCCCAATCGCTCAGGGCGCTGGTTCAGCTGGCAGCCCACTCACTCTGACATCTCTCTATTAGTGCATGTATTGGTTACCTGCGCATGTGTGTATTTTCAGGCTTGTGTGTGATTTCTAACAAAGTGTGTACGCAGAGTGTAAATTGTAATTTCCCCACTGGGGATCAATAAACAAATTAATTTTTTTATCTTTAGTATCATGGAATAGTTTATGTACACATATGTAATATTCAGGATGAATATATATTTATGTTGACAGTAAAAGTGCTGTAATTGGGTTGCACCTACTTGAACTGGAATTGCAACTCCTTCACTCTTAAGAGTTCCTCTCGAAGGGCACTTTGTATACTTGCTTCATTCGGATTGCATTTCTCCTTAGAACACAATCAATTGTGGAGAGACTGCATAGGTGGATGGGAAGCATTGATTGGCCTGTGTTATTCTTTGTTGAATTTCTTTGATGTGGACGGTATTGTTCTGGACCACCATGTCAACAGTGGCATGCTTTTTTTCAACTGAAAGAAGTCTTGTTTGTCCACCTGAAAGTTCTCTAACTTTAATTCTGAAAACTGTTTAGACAAGCAAGAACATTTACTGTAGAAATCTAGACCTATACAAACAAGACTACATGGACTCTCATTGTAGAAGTAGAATGATATAGTTATTTACCGGTTTTCCCTCTGAAATATAATATATACCGGATAATTGAAGCCACTGTGGAGCTGTTTACAGTATATTGGGCTGAACTCTCTGCCCAGCTTCTCTCAGTGAGAGACCATGATTTTTGACATGGTCAATAAGCGTGGCTCTGATTTCATTTGCAACATCATCTCTTCTTGCTCTTTCTCATACATCCTCATCTCTTCTTGCTCTTTCTCCTACATCTTCAGCTCGCCTTGCTCCTTCTCCTACATCTTCAGCTCTTTGTGCGTTTTCCATCTCCTCTTCTTCTCCCTCTAGCCTGTCCACAACCTCTCACTCTTACACCTCTTCCTTTTCCACTGCTCATTCTTCTTCTTTTTATTGTCTTTTCACCTCATTTGTCTTCTTCGTTGTTTTTCTCTTCCCCTTTTGTAGTTGTTGTAATTAAGACAGCTTTGTGAACAATTAGGAAATTGGCTTTTTGATTGCTAACTCATCAGATATCAATTTGGGGTTAATTGAGGACATAAGGTGTGCAGCTGACTATTTTACAATTCACATAATTTTGTTTGTCGTGTTTTGAAAATGGTCCAAAATGCTTGTGATCTTTGTGAAGATCAATGAAAAAACTCCAAATGTTTTTCCTGATATATTCAGTATTTGGTTGGCTGTATGAACTCCTGTGACTATTAGGGAATTTTGTGCACAGTGTTTTGAGAAAATTATGCTTTTGTAATTTGTGTGAAATGAAAGAGAATTTGTTTAGGACAATTACAAAGTGTACAGATCATTGTGTTAACTGTTTTGAGAGCAGTTACCTGAGTTTGGAGAAATGTACGATTTGAGAAAAACTGTAACAAAGAACATTGGATGCCCTAGCGTGCCATGCACCTGCATCATCTATACAGTTTTTTATGATTGTTATGACAATTGTTTCAATACTTTCAACAACATTTCTAAACTCTTAACCCTTGTGTTGTCCTGGGGTCATTCTGACCCCAAATAAAAACATTTTCCATCAAAATGTTTTTTAGTCATCAAATGCTCTGAAAATAATGGTAGTTGTTTACTACTATGCTCAAATGATAAAAATAAATTTGAAGTAAATTGATTGGATGATGGGTGTTGTACTGAACTTAATAACCTCTGTTGTGCTCTGTAGTGTTGTGCCACAATTGTAAAATTTTTTACAAACAAGCTCAAACAAGACCAAAACATTGGATTTTTACTTACAAAATTGCAAATCCTTTCACAATCTATATCAGAACAGATAACACGAGAGCATAAAGTCAACCGTTTTGGTGTGTTAAGAGTTTAGAAAAATTGTTAAAAGTATTGAAAAAGTTGTCATAGCAATCGTAAAAAACTGGAAATACAAATGATTGGGGTGTTGCCATTACTTCCACTTCCATTTCTTTCTGAAAACAGTCCACAGTTTTACTACAATAAAGGTAGTGTTTTTCATGTTTTTTTATAGCTGTGTATGTAACGTCAGACATCTTACTTGGACCTATGTTTGTTTCTTTGCTTTTGACCAATTTACTGTTTCTACAGTGTAGAATTAATTAATTCTTATTTGGTGTTTCCTTCCAAAAAAGCATTCCATATATATATATATATATATATATATATATATATATATATATATATATATATATATAGTATGTGTTCACTAACCATTTTTTTCAGTTGAAATGCAATCAGAAGTGTTGTGATGTACCAGACTGAAATCCATTCTGGTTTGAATGTGTGGTTAACAGTATGCAGCGTGTTAGCATTTGAATAAAATGCTGTGAAGACACAGCATTGTGCAGGTGGTGGTTAAAGTCTAGGGGTGAGTGTGTAGTGTTATGAAAACTGTGTTCAAGCAATGAAAAACCAACTAGAGTTTGGTTCACATGAACGGCTGCTGTGCAGACTGTAATTAGAGTTTTGAACATGTAGCTCCAGTTGTGCCTACTGTCGTTTAGCAATAAAAAAAATAGTTACTGCAGTTAAAATTCTAAATACTTGAGTCATCTCCCCCGTCTCCTCCTCCCCAGACTCAAAGTTCACAGGGGTTGCTAGTAGGCCTGCATGATTCGGGGAAAAATATGAATTACGATTTTTTTGCTTAGAATTGATATCATGATTCTCTGCCACAATTTTTTTTTCTCACAAAGTGTAATGTTTATTGCACACATGAACTATGACAAAACAAAACAAATTGGCTGTACCCAACATAGATTTATTTTGGAACCTATAGCACATGGCGTAGCACCACAAGTCTGTAAACATAGAGGCCTCTATGAAGAGAAGGGAGAGCATTGCAGCGCTTAGTAGTGCTTTAAAACCTATTTTATACAGTCTATGTTTACAACTCACGGAAGATTAGTAGCATTTTTGATGCAGTCGGCTCTAAATGAGAATCAAAGTCATAATTTTTTATGACTTATGACGGTTGATCGTGCAGGCCAAGTTGCCAAGTTGCCAGGATGAGAGCGCATCATCCATAGTGTTGCCAGACTCTAGTCTCACATAGCCAGACAGTACTCCACAGCGCAGCTGAGTAGCTAACGTTGGATGCTGGCTATAATGACAATCACAAAAACTCGTGCTCACGCGGCGCTCTGTACCCGACTGACAGCCACCCTATCTCGGCTTAAAATTACTGCAACAACCAATAATCCCTTAATGTCCACCAGATGCATAACGGCTGCGGATCGGATTTTGTTTTTTTCTTCATTTTGCTTCTGTGCTTGACTTCCTGTCCCGCACTATCTGCCGTGTGCTGAAATGCTGTGGAGCTCTCCGGCATCCGTCAAAAATAGAAGCTCTGCGTATCTGCTCTGAGGGCCGCAGATCGCCGGAGCTGGGACGGAGTCGGGACACAGTCGTTCCGCAGCTGTTCCGCAGTACGTGGAAATACATATATTGACTTTAATGGAAACCTAATGACTCCGCCGCCGTTCCGGAGCAGATCCGCAGCCGTTACACATCCGATTAAAAATTGAGGGTAAAATGTCATGACCTCACCGTCCTCTCTACCCGACTGACAGACACACTTTCTAGGCTTAAAAATACGGCAACAACCGCTAAAAACACCACAACCCTGCCGTCCTCTCTACCAAACTGACAGACACACTTTCTCAGCTTAAAATTACTGCTGCAACCTTTAAAAAAACGCAAACTCACAATCCTCTTATATGTTAAAGATATTATTTCAACTTAGCAACGTTTCCTTAATGTCTGATGCCATATTGTGGTAATTTTTTGATTAAATACAGTAAATGTATTATTGCAACTTTAATACAGATTGTCAGTCAGCTTCAGGATGAGCTGTGGCTGTGAAGGTTCGTGCTAATGTAGATGGGCATTAGGGTGCTGTCTAGGGGGTTTATACTCCCAAGGCATCAATAGATTAAACCACTGTCCTTCCCCTTGATTTTGGCATGTTGATGTCAATTTGGCTGTAAGTCAGCATGACAGCATAACAGAAGAATGAGAGCCTCAAAGGAGAAATGTTAGAGTAGAGATGAATGCCAGGCAAAGAAGGAATGACAGGAGGAAGGATGGACACAGTGTGAAGCATGACAGAGGGATGGCAGGAGATGGAGGGGCAGCCAGAGGCAGGGATGACTGATGAAAAGTCAATCCTGCTTGAAGGAAAACTGTATTTAGTTGTTCCTGGCTATACTGTACATGCACACTTTATTTTAGCGGTGGTTTTCAAAGACGTGATGGGTTACATGTACTGTATATGTAGAAAATAAAATGATTTAAGGTTAATTTATTGTCATCGTACAGCATAGGGTGCACAATGAAATGCAAGCTATAGCTCCATTATGCTACAGAAGAAATAACATTCAAATGTCTTTAATGGAGGACTTTGTCATGGAAACAAAAGCCAAAAATACATAAAAACTCAAGAGACTTCAAGTAAACTGTTCCAATAAATCTTGAAGTAATAAAGCCCAGGAGATAAACTTAACATGACTGGAGAAATCACAGTGTGTGTCATGTAGAGTGATGAGACCAGACAACTGCTAAGGACTTGAGAGGGTTTTGTAGATTAGTTAACAAACTTAAATAGGCAACAGGTGAGGAGTGCTAATAGGCTGGGGATAGTGAGTGATGATACTGTTTGAATGGAGAATGGGTAGTGGGCGTGGATGAGGGGGAGCCCAGTGGCCATGTGACAGGAGTAGAGTAGGAATTGAGTAGTCTCACAGCCTGCAAAAAGAAGCTGCTCTGTAGTCTGGTTTCAGGGCTAGGTATTGTTAAAAAATGTTTGATACCATTACTGATACCGATACCTTGAATATGATACTGGTTCCTGAACGATCAGCAGGCACGTTACCTACCCAAAATCACAGATGGGTACCAATTATGTGCTGGGTGGTTCTAATCACCTGGTGCAGAACACTCGTGTTCACATTCAGGAATGCTTTCTATTGCATCTCTGTAAATGTTAACAAGAACTTGGCTTGAAATTCTTTCTTTCTTATCTTGCATTAAGAAATACAGCCATACCAGCTTGTTTTTAACCAGGGTGGAGATATGAGATGACCATGTCAGGTTCTCTGTGATGTCTGTGAAAAAACCTCAAAGCTTTGCTAATAACCTGTTAGTTTTATGTATTTGACAAAATGAAAGAGGCAATTGAAAATCTTTAAACTCTTAGGACCTCTGTTGTAGACCAGTAGACATGGAAAGAAAATCAGTAGAATATCTTGCTTGTTCATCTAAGTAATAATTGAGTCATTGGTATTAGCAATAACCATATTTACACTGTCTCAAATATTTTAGGGTAAGTTGTTTACCTAGAACCAGGCAGGGTGGACACACTGTGCATCACCAGCTTTGCTTTTACATTTTTAATATAACCATGCTTTACAGATGTTTTTTAGGCACTTTGAAGTGTCAACATTTGTTGCATACTTTACTGTATATAAAAAGACTGTACAGTAAGCTAATAAACCCAATTTTCTATTTTTTTCTTTTTCTACAGAACATCAGAACACCTGAGAGCGGATGCTTCCCACCATCACCATGGAAACGGAGGCCAGTCACATGCTGGAGGCAGCACTGGAGCAGATGGATGACATCATCGCAGGTAAGAGCTATGAATAAGTGTCGTCTTTATGACATTGGAGTAACTGGAAAGATATAGTTTTTATTTCTGAGAAATTGTCCTCTCAGTGACACTCACAACCCTGTGGTGAATCACTGGATCGCTTTTGCGGGTCTGACTGTGCCCTGAGTCAATATTGGCATAAATATGTCCTCAGTTCTGGACTCACAACATGGTTGTGAAATTCTGGACAGATTGGACAATGTACTTGGAGTTACAAAAACGTCCTGTTTCATGGTCATCCGGCCGCCACAGCACAGCCAGGCCTGTTTATGAAAACTCAAACTTTTACCATTTTTTTACCAAGCGTTTGCCAACAAGGTCTGTAGATTGCGCACATTTTTTTATTGAATATTGAATTTCATAAATAACTGTTCATAAATAACATGGCTGGCCAAGTGGCACTAAATCCATGGTATTATAGTAAAAGAGGGAAACATCCCCCCTCTGCTTTTTTCACAATCACACCCTGTGTACGATACAACAACTTAATTTGATCATGAAGCCAATTGTTACAATACAATTAAATATGCAATTCAAATCAGTTGTATCAGTGAAGAGTATGAACTACACTGTAGACTAGATTCTTTACTCACAGAGTGAGGCTAATTCATATGAACGTGTCCAACGCTGGTTGAAGGTGTACCGGCAGGTCATCATCGTTACACGTCTTGTCATTTCTTGAATGAAATGTCTCTATTGTCACTGCGCTGCATTTTTATTACAGTTTTTTCCAATTGGTAAAATACAATTCAGCAAACTAGGCTTGACCCAAAGTGTAAAATACCTCATATATCCTGCAGAATGAATCACTGCAACTAAAACTACACATAACATTATCAAAATAGAACTTTTGCATCAAATGGCACACACTTGATTCATATTACCAGATTTTTGTCTAATCATTACACACTCCATCCATCCATCCATCCATCTTCATCCGCTTATCTGGTATCGGGTCGCGGGGGCAGCAGCTCCAGTAGGGGACCCCAAACTTCCCTTTCCCTAGCCACATCAACCATCTCCGACTGGGGGATCCCGAGGCGTTCCCAGGCCAGGTTGTAGATATAATCTCTCCACCTTGTCCCGGGTCTTCCCCAAGGCCTCCTCCCAGCTGGACGTGCCTGGAACACCTCCCTAGGGAGGCGCCCAAGAGGCATCCTTACCAGATGCCTGAACCACCTCAACTGGCTCCTTTCGACGCGGAGGAGCAGCGGCTCTACTCCGAGCTCCTCTCGGATGACTGAGCTTCTCACCCTATTTCTAAGGCCAGCCACCCTCCTGAGGAAACCCATTTCGGCCGCTTGTACCCTGGATCTCGTTCTTTCGGTCATGACCTACACACATCTACACACTGTTGGGCATAATAAAAAGCACTCTCATCTTTACTATGCTTTGCCATAATTGTAGAAAATTCTTTAGGTTGTTCACATGCACAGACATATTTGCAGTTACACACACATGCTGTTGAAACATTTATTTTTAAAAATTTTCACCAAACAAGTGAAAACTACAGTAAACCTAAAAACAATAAACTGAAAATGAAAATTGCAGAAAAAATGTGCAGAAAACAATTATAAAAAAAATGGGAAGACAAATAATTAGGCAGCATCTTGCCACACAGCTGGGTCTGCCACAACGCCTCATACACATCACAGGCAATATCTTCCCTTGCCAGACACCAAGGGAAGAAGCGCCTTGAGTGCTTTATCCATCCCTGAATCACACCCACATCAATCTCATCATAGCCTGCACAAGAGGCATGCGCACAAAGGGCTGCCGGTCGTATACTTTCCACTGCCATGCCGAAAATAACTCTTCTATGGTCTTGCATTTGGGTCCGTTCTGTCTTCCTCATAACAAATGCTAGTCTGAGCTCAACAACCAAATCTCAAGCAAAACCAAATCAAAAACAACCAAAACAACTTTATAGCACCCTATAAAGTTGTTTCATTTGGCCGCTTCTTCCAACATATATAGGGCTTGGACAATGCAGCCTAAAGATATTTCCCTCATAGTAGATTAAATTGTACAGGAACATTGTACAGTTAGTGTATGACATCAGCCATTCATAAAATAAACAGATGTCAACCATTTGATATGACATGGGGTGTACTACATAGTGTGAAAGAAATTTTGGTTACATACCTGTACTCCAATCTAAATGTCCGGATGACACAGGCGACAGTAAAACGGCTCAAGTTGGTCTGCACTCTCTGTCCAACCTCTTGCATTGTCAGCCCATGGTTGATGACATGATCAACTAAGGTTGCTCTGATTTCATTTGAAAATTGTTGTCTTCTTTGGCCATAAACTCCTCTACCAGCTCTAACCCTACCGCTCTAACCCTACCACTCTTCTGCCCTCTCTCATTCTGCGCTTCCCTGTGTGTGTGTGTGTGTAACAAGCATAGTGTGCGCGCGCTGTGCATGAGCCTAGGCGCATTTTACTAATGCACTGTTAAAATTCAATGAAATGATGCACTGTTGACAAGGAGGAGGAGGTGGAGGAAGACATACCATAGGTCTAAGACCAGGTTTTTGTTGGTCAATGATGCGATCACTGATCGCATCATTGACCAACAATGATGCTGCCGCAAGATAGCAATACGCCAATACACCTCCCTGTACGACCAGCACGCACATGGGCATAAAGATGGGCGCAAGTGCATTTGCTATTTAAATGACATGATGGGCGCAGGGCGGGAAATTATCAACTTCATCGTCTTAAAATAGCAAAAACACTCTGAAAAAGTATCTCTTTAATCACAGAAGAACGGAGAGGGAAAGAGACAGAGCTCATTGTGAATTTCTCAAAATATGGATGTCTGTGATAATGACCCGATATTCGAAAAATCACATTTTTGGCCAAGTTTCCTTTATCCCATACATTATAGCACAAGTGAACAAAAGAGGGTTTACAGGTACCACTGTCACATCTGAAGCTCATCAAGTTACCCCTTGTTTTCCCAAATCACGCTGACCTCATTGAGTGCTCTGAGTTTGCTATTCTGCTTCTCAATGACCACAAATAGAAATACATTAAAAATCCCATTAGCGATAATATCAGCCAATCACCAACAAGGAAATTACAGACACTTATCAACATAATTTAGATATGTTGGTCATATTGCTTTCTATAACCAACAGAGTTTGCTCTCTGGTTAAGTGTCGTGGGAATACTAGTGAAAGCACTCAACTATTTAATTACTTTAATTTTGCTATGGATCGATTGAAATAGTGCTACCATCTACTGTTCACAGGCAGATCCGTGCCCGCTAAACTTAGTCCCAGTTCTTACTACTAACCCCTCTCCACATTTTAGAGTGATCTTCAGAAAAAAGAGCTGCCAGGAATCATTATAAAAATAACTTTAATATGGAAAATCATGAATTGTGCAAATAATCAGCAGCAGACAGTGAAATAAAACTACATATGCAGACATTGTTCCAGGATAAAATTGCTGAGAATGCTTTTGAGAGTAGTGGTATGAACTAGAGTAGTTGCAGATCAGACAGCTTGGAATGACTAATAAAATACAAATTACCATAATGATGATACAGTGGCATCACCAAAGTATGTTTCTAATTACAAAAGAATGCAAGGAATTTTTAGCAAATGGCACTACTACAGCAGAACATATGGTATATAATAGCTGTATCCCAATTCCATACTACTATTTCTAAGCAGGATACTCAAATAAATAGTGGAATTTTGAGGCAGATACCAATATTAATATTATATGAGATTTTGTGATTAACAATTTTTATTTTTATTTCTCAACATACACAACTTACAATTCACAACATGAGCACATTTTATATACCGGATGTGTATGTACTGTATACATATATACTAGTACTTACACAACTACAAGCACCAACATCATATCAAAATGTAAATTGCTGCAAAAACAGTTTTACATATTGATCTACACTTTAGGAATGCCCAGCCCTTCCCTACAAAAAGGACCTAATGAGGCAAAGCTGCACTGCACCATGCACTCTCCTCGATTAAGCTAGTGAGCAGCTGATCTACCCCCACATCACTGGCAGAACCATAACAAAACACTATGAACCCATAAAACCTACTGAACAGGCCAATGTCAAATAATAAAGTAACAAATAAACTAAAACAATAACCTACAACATTACACTGAAATGATTAAGCAGACAAAACAGTATTTCTTTTGGGAACAGGGCCTAGTGAAAAGGGAGAAAGGAAGCCTTTTCACAGAATGGCTCAATGGATGTAAATTGCTGGGATAAAGCCTGACATCCGGAGCATACCTCCCCTTCTGTTGTCTTCCTCAACTTAACATTATAACGTGAAAATTTCTTCAATAATTTTATCAGTAATAGTATCTTATTTCTGTACACTATTGATTTATTGGGCCTAGATTCAAAAATGTAAAGCTTGTTGACCCTTTTTGTTATTCTAAAACAACAATACTTGTCATTTATAATTTTCCCATTGAAGAATAATGACATTTTACTGCACTCAGCTGATTTTAAAGGGTAATTTCATTTGTTGTCAACCTAGACCCTATTTTCCTTTGTCTGATGTGAACACTCTTTGAAATTAGTCCAGTATTAAACAAGACCACTAGGCGGCAGCAGCAAAACAAGCTACAATGTACCTTTAATTGGCAATTGAGCATCTCTTCAATCCAAGTCCACTAAAAATGCTTGTTTTGCCACTGAAATGTCTGACAACATTGTGAAAAAATCCCTATAGAGGTTGAGCTTTTTGATAAATAGTAAGATCCACCAGATTCTGTATTGTTGTCATCTGTAATCAGGCTGATGACGATCGTGTTGTCAGCAAACGTAATGATGGTGTTGGAGCTGTGTTTGGCCATACTGTCATACATGAGCAGGGAGCACAGGAGAAGGTTGCATGCAACCCTGGCCGAGACTCCAGTGTTGAAAGTCAGGGTGGAGTATGTGGTAGAGCCTATCTGTACAGCCGTGTCAGGATCTCAGTTTAGGATCCAATCACAGAGGTTGGCGTTTAATCATAGGGCCAAATTCACACTACTGCGTTTTCCAAGCCCCTAAAACTAAGAAAAATCTCTGGTCTTATTTTTTGTAGCCACGCTTTGCCAGAACATCCACACGTTGCGGAGGGTGTTGCTAGTCCACATAGCATTCCGGGGTAGGAGAAAAACGTGCACTGTTTATTGGCATTTCTTTAAACCAATCACAATCATCATGGGCGGCGCTAAGCTATGCAGGGAGCCGCTGTGAAATAGTCCTGCGAGAGAAAACTCAGATTGGACTGATAGTCTAGCTAGCTGTCTGGATTTACCCTGCAGAGATCTGAGGAACAGTCAACCATAGTCCTCATAAATCCACTGGGGTTTAAAAATTAAAGAGGAAAAAAGGAAGAGGAAAGAAGGACGGACATAGGTGAAAATACATGAACAGGAATACACAGGAATTTCCTGCAGCACCGGAGTAATCTGGAAATGGAACGTCAAGGATATAGACTATATTTTTCGACATTGCTGCTCTTAGTATTTTATGCAACTATCTAAGCATTTACGGTCCAATGAGTTTACAGCGTGTGAATAATGTTTTGTGTCTCTGTCTCCCACACACTTCATGAATGTATGGCGAGATTAATGTTCTGTTTGTTTCTATATTTATATTGTACATGCTCATGTTCACTTCTCCTCAACCAGTCTAAAGTTCAGTAAATGCAGCAGTGAGTCAGTGTCTCACTGTCACTGTTAATACTTCATCTTATGAGACCCCCTCTGCTCTTATTGAACTCAAGGTTTCTTCATATCCTATATCCTTCATATGAGGTCATACCTTGGTAATTAGCTTTAAAGTGTTGCTTTGGACTATTTTAGCTGTACAGTGATAACCCCATGGATTAGATGTGATCTTTTTTTCTTATACTTCCCTTTGATTTACAGTTTTCAGTTCTTCAACTCTCAGGCTATATTGCTCTCTGGAATAAGACATTCAAGCAAATATTGTTTTCATTATATGCTGCTCATTATATTTGGACTCTATGGAGGGATTTTAATATGTGGCTGTCTTTCAAAGTCACAATTATTTGAGTGCATCCAGATGTGTGTGTGTGTGGGTGGGTGCCAGGGAAATGATCCAGGTGACACATGGACATTTTGGAAATATTCAGGAGGATGTACATGGCTCTAAATAAATTCTGCTTCCTTACTTTCAAAAGTTCCATTCTCAGTCCTCTTGGGGTGGAGTGACTATTGCAATCACGTTTTAGTTTTAAATAATGATATAAATAATCTTTCTTTAAGTAACTTATTGTCTCTCCTCTGCCCTTCTGCCCACTGTCCAGGTTCGAAAGCAGCAGCAGTGGAGTTTTCTAACAGCATGTATGACCAGAGTTCTCCCATCAGCGCTGGTCCTCAGGTTGTTCAGTTAGCTGAGGACCTCAAACTTGCCTTGGAGCTCCAACCCAATCAGGATCAGAGAGAATGTCTCAGAGCACAATTACCTACAGAAACAGCACATATTCTCATAGACTGGCTACAGAGTGGAACTGTGAGTACATTGTGTGCTATGCTTCAAATCCAATGTTGTCTTATTTGTAGTGTTAAGATACAATTTGTTTTGTGCATTGTAGTGTCCAAAAATCTAAATGCAGCCACGTCAACTGCAGATGTCACACTTAATTTAGCTGCATCACATCCTCATAATGTGTTCATGTAGTGTTTTGTCCTTTTTGAGCAGTCAAAAAGAATGTAATTCCACTTTGTGTAACATTATTTCAGCGTGATCGATTTTCTGGGCTTTTTTGATGTTGTAGATTCTGGTTGGATAATTTTTTTCATTCTTTTCAAGCATTAGGAACTGTTTCCTTATTCTCATGAAACATTGTGTTTTTTGTTTTCTCTAGTTGCAGATTCTGTTTGAACTCTCAGTGAACCCCAGTTCTCTTAAAGAGTTTGCATGTATTTGCAATCCTGAAGTCCTGAAAAGTTGGCTTACTCGTTAAATATGTCTTAGCAGTGTGATGTTTTTTTCTTCAGTTTTCAATCATTTTCCCTGATGCCTAATGAGGCTAATACTAATTTATTCTGATGGGGTTTAAAACCACTGTTGGAAACATTTAAAAACCTAATACATTTAGAAACCTAATACATGCATTATGTTACTACAGTAATCATTTTTTTGTGTAGTACTACTCTGCTTGGCGTTGCCTGGATTGTTTATGAAATCACATTTGAGCACAGCAGAGTTGTGAACTTTTATTATAAAAAGACAAAAAAGACAATGTAGGTGTGCCTTAACAAATACCCACCTCATTAGCTTATAAAATAAGATTGTGGATGGCCTTTTACAGCTATATAGCATAGAGGTTGAGAGCTTTGTATAGCCCCTTATTGACCAAGACAAAAAAGTTTAATTGGCTTTTAAGATGCTCAAGTCCCTAGGCACCCACAGAGTGTGCACCTATGCCCTGTTTGCTCATTAAGGGACAGTAATAACTGTTCACAGTTAAAAGAAGTTATTGTTATTAGTTTTGCAAGTATTTTGTTTTTTTGTTATTGGTCAAATAGAAATGTTGACTTGATGGTGGTACTACTGTAGTGGAACATTTATAGGATCACCAAAGTGATTACAATCCATCCTAAGGGGAACATGACGTTGCCAGAGTCTGAGAAATGAGTCAGATGTGCAACATGCTAACCATAACAACCAGCTGTTTTAGCTTGAAAGACGTCTTCCAGCAGGAAATATTTATGTTTGCAGTGCACAATGTTTTTTTTCTCTTCTTTCAAGACAATAGAAAAGAGAGACTGGACTCATGTGTACATTAAGCAGTAATTAGAGCAGGAGACTGGTTTCAGGGTGTGGTGGTTCAGTATCACAAAAAAAATCTGCTTTCATAACTACATTTATCTACACCTCTAAGGTGACATTCCAGGCTCAGAGAAATTCAGCTTTATGCTTCTGTTTTTTGTGAATTTGTTTATTAAAACTATGTTGCACACCAGGTCTGCATCTCTTCACACATTTAATCAAACAAATCAATTAGTAGAGGCACAGTCAGGCAAGGTCAGCTGATGGGGTCAGTGGGAGAGGAGAGGGATTTAGCTTCTGTGTTACAGAACAGCTATCCTCTGCTGCAGTAGTTTGGCATGTCTCTGTGAGGATGAACATTGGGGCTTATTTGGTCTTTGTCCCAATCTTACACCAGCCTCTTCATCTGTTTGCATGTCTTTTTTTTACTTCATTTTTTTTGAAGAAGAAAAATAGAAATACATCAAATATAGAAATAACAGTTGGTCACCTCTGCATTCATACAAATATTAGCCCCTTTTCCCGGACAAAAAAACCCACTAACAACAAAACCCACGTCTAACATCTGGCTTTTTTGTCTTTAGTTGAAAAAGGACAAATTACTCTGCAGCAGTCATCAGTAGTATTTCCTCAGCTCTAATTGGCAGTAATGGAAACATGGGTGGACACACTCATTTTGCCCCCTTTCCGGCCTGATGCTATGACCCGCATTGTCCATTTGTCTCCATAGGCCAAGCAGTTTGCCTCTTCCCATACAACCCATTCACATACATTGATGGTTGAGGAGTAGTCTCGCTTTTACACACCTTCCTTAGCAGTACTGTGGAGGATGGTCTGGCTAGTCCACACAGCATACCTGAATGGGGAAAAACATGCTCTGGTTTATTAGCATTTCTGTTAAACCAATCATGGGTTGCGCTAAGCAACGGACAGAGCTATGGTGCCACTGCAAAAAGCCTCAGGAGGGAACTTGTTTTGTTGTTTTAATCATGCAACAGAACTCAGATTGGAGCAGTTAACCATAGTCCTCCTAAAACGATTGGAGTTTAAAATTCCTTTAAATTCCTATCAGCAACGGAGAAATTTGAGAAGTGGAACGCTGTGGATGTAGACTAGATGCGGAGCTGCCATGCAAGATGCTGGCCCACTACATGACGTGGGCCTCGCTTCTGCTCCTCAGTCAGAAGTGACAGAGAGAGGCGACTGTGGCAGCCGCAATAGAGAAAGAACTCACGCTCAGCAGACAATACTGGCATCTCTCTTCTACAGAAAGTCACTACATTTGTCGCTAAGGGGGTCTAAAAAGTCTTTCTTTAATTTTTTCATATAATTAATGGTAAATAAAATTATGTGTCTCTGTAACTATAGTTCTCCCTGACTTGATGTAACATGTCTGGATTAATCTGCAAGGGATCCCTCATAGTGCCAGACCCACAGATTCTGCAGTTCTCCATTGTGGCTTTTCCCGGTCCTTAGCGCATGACGATTGTGATGGGTTTAAAGAAATGCCAATAAACCAGAGCACATTTTTCTCCCATCTCGGAATGCTCTGTTGACTAGCCAGAAGGTCTGGCAAAGCGACACTAGCGACTAGCTGGTGAAAACATCTCAACTTCATAGTGATATTACTGTAGGTCAGTATTGTGTTTACAGCTTGTTTCTGTGGTCAATGCTTAAATCGAATTGCACACAACCTATTGCTACACCATACAACAGAGGGAATTTTTGGCCCCATGGGTCTCTGGGGCCCTGTTGGTAACTCAGTTTTGGTGTAGCTATAAATGCTACATGTGACAGCTCTTATTGTCATCACATTATTTTTGTAACATCTTATACAGAATTTTAAAGAAGAATTGTATTTAGTGATTCTTTACATACTATATACCAAGTTGGAACTAAGCTCAAAACAATACTGTACAATGACTTGATCCTGACATGTCAACAGTCACCGTGTTTTCATTGCTATCCTCATCATTACTATGAAATTTTGCCGTTTGCAACTACAATTGCAGTGTTTTTCTAGCCAGGGGAGGAGGGAACGGAACAAGGGGAGAGGTTTGGGCAGGTTCCATTAAGTTTTCCTCAGAGACACTATTACAACTCGACTATGATCAACTTCCTGCTCTGAGCTGCCTCCCTCACTCCCTCTGTCTGCCCTGTGTTGCCTCTCAACCGTTACAGTGTATACCTCATCCCTCACTATGTTACCTCTCTCTCTCTCTCTCTCTCTCTCTCTCTCTCTCTCTCTCTCTCTCTCTCTCTCTCTCTCTCTCTCTCTCTCTCTCTTATCCTTTACTGTCTTTCTTTGTCACTGTAGTACCACTCTCCCCTCTCATTGCCACTCTGCGTGTTTGGACACCCTCCTTCAACTTTCTGACATGAGTCTGTTTGTAAATTGGGTATGTCAGGCGCTCTGGTAAGAAGATTGCATTGCTCAAGACTGTTAAGGTAAAGTCAAACTGAATTCTCATTTGTTTTGGGTTTTTAGCCATTTTGCGACCTCGTGACTGAATTTGATGTATTATTTTTGCTATATATTATTCAGTCAGAAGGTCTTTTTTTCTGCTGAAATCACTGACATTCTGTACAGCTGCTTTCAGTTGTATGAGATTGGTGCGCCGGAGCTGGGACGTCGGAATGCAGCCGTTCTGCAGTCAGTGAAAATACACACATTGACTTAAATGGAAACCTAATGACTCCGCCACCGTTCAAAAGCAGATGCACAGCCTTTTCGCAACCGGTGGAAATTGGGTGTAAAAGCTCTGTCTCCAAAGGTTCCAAAAATTTTTTTTCCCAAAAATAGTACACACTTTGTTAGTAATCATACACAGGCCTGAATTACACACATATGCTCAGGACCTATACATGCACTAATGGAGAGATGTCAGAGTGAGTGGGCTGCCAGCTGAGCGGGTACAGTGCCTTGCTCAAGAGCACCTGGCAGTGCCCAGGAGGTGAAGTGGCATCTCTCCAGCCACCAATCCACACTCTGTACTTTTTGGTCCATATGGGGACTTGAACCAGTTACCCTCCGGTTCCCAACCCAACTCCCTACGGACTGAGCTACTGCCACCCTTCAGTACAAAGTCTGGTGTGGGGAATGGAGAGCAGGCCAGTGTATGAGAACTGCAGGTTTTGCGGTGGGGTGTATGGACAGAGGAGGTTGGTGAGGTACAGTGGGGACAGGGTATGGAGGGATTTGTAGGTCAGAAGGAGGATTTTATATTTGATGCAGGACTTAATTGGGAGCCACTAAAGGTGGATAAGGATTCGGGTGATGTGCTGCCAGGTCTTGGTGTGGGTGAGGACCCTGGCGGCAGAGTTTTGGACATAGGGACCCCTGATAGGACTCCATTGCAGCTGTCCAGATGGGAGGTACATAGGTAGCTCTTCCTCTTCCACAAAGCCTGCCATGTTGCACCTCCAGTTTTTAACGTAACCCAGAACGGTAAACCAAACACAGACAAAGGACCTTTTGTCTTTTTAGATTACCTGAAGGCCACCATACACGCTTGGAAAGGGAGGACTGAGGAAAGGGGTGTACAGTTGGTTGCAATCTGCAACCTCACCGCTAGATGCCACTAAATCCTACATACTGGCCCTTTTCTTTCTTCTAGTTTCTGCCCAGAGAACGTACATTTACTGTAGTAGTCTTTGTATCAGACCACAAAGCTGCTATTTTAAAAGCTGAAGTATCCTCTTCTACTATTTCCTTTTTAAATCCTTACCCCATTGGACTGTCTCACATTTTTACTGCAGACTGCAGCCACATTTAGTTACACCTTTTCCAATTGTTCTAATCCCATTTCAACACTTCAATAACATCCAGACAATGTATTAACTGCAGCATAGGTTTCAACTTGTGTCTAACTAAATGTGACAGCTCCCCAAGATCCAAGTAAACCGTGTTATTTTACACATCAACAGTAACCCTTCAGACTGCGAAACGGACATTGCTTTGCACAGTATATGCTACATTAAGTATCTGCGTATGTGCAGTTGATGCCTTTCAGATATGTACAGTCTATGTGATCATACTTTTTGGTGTGCTCATACTTTTTGGGCGCTGTCCTAAATGACCAGATGACGAAATTTACTTCAGAGAAACCCTTGTAGCTCTGTAAATGTGGAATTATTATTTGGTCTTGTCTGTGTACAGTACAGTACAAAACACAACAACAACAAACACAACACAAACTTGTTTTGTCAGTTTCAGTGTCAAGTAGAGATGCACACACACACACACACACACACACACACACACACACACACACACACACACACACAGTACACATCAATGCACATAAGCTTATGAAAAAAGGTTTTTGACGACATTTCAAAACTTGGTTGTTGTTGTTGTGTGTTGTTGTTGTGTGTTGTTGTTGTTAGGGTGTATGTGTGTGCTTGCGTGTGTGCATGCGTCTGTAAATGAAACTGTGGAAATGGCTGACATTGTTATGGTGAACGTTTTTGTAAAATACACATGAAATGGAAACCTGAGTCAATGGGTTTAAACATGAAGATGATCAGACTCAGAAAAACTGACAGATGGGGGGAGCGAGGTATAGAGAGATGCAGGAAGAGGGAGTCACACTTTTTTTTTGTAGTGTCCTGTCCTGCACTGTGACTGTAACTTATTTAAAAAAAGAGTGCAAGCCAGGGGGAGAGATCCGGCGTGGATTGGGTTTGTGCTGACATTACAGCCTGTTGCTGCTTTGTTTGGGTGTCAGACAACAGATGCTGTTGGTTTAGTGTGTGTGTGTGTGTGTGTGTGTGTGCGTGAGTGTGAGGGAGAAAGAGAGAGAGGGGGCTAGCAAAAATGGGCCAAGATTCAAACACAAACAGATGACAGAGAAAGAAGAAAAAACGACAAACCCTCCCGCCACTCCCGTCCTTTCTGGGCTCGCCCATTTGGCTGTCAGATGGACCTCGGCAGGAAAAGAGAAGAAAGAAAAAGGAAAAAAAGAGCAAGAGAAATAGACAAGTGACTGGCGGTAAAGGAGGAGAAGAGAAAAAAACATGCAACAACTCCAGAACAGATAAAAAGAACGGGGTGGGGAGGAGGCAGGAAGTCTGAGAAAGGAAAGATAAGTGGAAAAGTGGAGAGAACATAAAGTCTGAAGAAAGTAAGGAAAGAGAGAATAAAACAGAAAGGAAAGAGAGAAGTGCTAGAGGAGGAGGGGGAGAAAACGGGGAGTTGTCCCACTGAGACAGCAGAGATCGTAAAATGCCCTCCTACAGTCACACACACATTCACACACACTTACATGACATTGCTCACATGCTATAGCAGTCTGCTAACTCAAGAATCTACTCTTACTTTGTCCTGTCTGAGGGCTGTCCTTACACACACACACACACACACACACACACACACACACACACACACACACACACACACACACAAACACAGAGGAAACAGGCAGGGCAGCAATGGGCTGGGAGCATGGAGACTCCCATTGACTTCTACAGGCACTTCTCCTGGCTCAAAAAGGTGAGCATTTAGGTTTCATTTGACTTTTTCATCTTTAATTTTTCATTTTGTTTTGTAATTGATGTCTCTGTTCCCTGATGTATGCCTTGAAGGAGTTTCCAGTATTTTCTTTGGAAAAAAAGAGAAGAGCAATGTTTATAAGAAAAGAGGACGCTCCTCTGTCTCTAAGAGAAAGTATTGTTCCAGCTCTGATACATTTCTTACTGTGAGCGACATTCTGATTTTTGATGTAATTTCCCTGTGCTGCATCTTAACTTTGTGTGTGTGTGTGTGTGTGTGTGTGTGTGTGTGTGTGTGTGTGTGTGTGTGTGGGCATGCCTCACAAGGACTGTGTTATCAGATTAGAAGTGTTATCCATCAGCTGACTGTTGTTAACAAAGCAGTGTCTGATACTGCTGGATTCAATCAGAGAGGGATTTTAGATTTGAGAGATTTTTGTGTTGTTAGGACATGAGGTTTCAAGAAAAGAGTCTTGAGTTTGGGCCGGGTTTAGTGTTGTCTTGGAGTCATATAAGGAGATTATTGTAGATATAGATCAGCCCTACCAAGTCTGTCCTTTTGTCAGAAGCCATTATAGTGGGCTTGAAATATTTAGCTCTAACACCATAAAACCAATGCTGATTTATTTTTAATTTCTATTTTTGTTTGCATTATATAGTAACCTTTAAAGTAACCTTCACAAACCTTTCAAAGGGATATACTTTAAAACCGCGATTCAAGCTAGGCAATTCTCACACAGACAAGTAGAAAACAATTTATCATGCAGTGAATTTTTGTTGATGTTTTAAAAAAACTTATGTTTTACTAAAAAGCATCAGCATTGTAGAGCTCACATCAACTTACAGTAAGGTTAATCCGAATGATTTATCCTATCAATTGGTTTTTGTTAAAAATCCGTTGAAATGACTGAAGATAGCATTTTTTGTCTCTTTAATTGGCTTCTTCAGTTGGTAATACAATGAGTAAAACAATGTACATCCACATTTGGACCTGCACATTTTGCCTTAGTCATGTCATGCTGCATTCTGGGTATGAAGGAACTAGGGCTGCACGATTATGGCCAAAATGATGATCACGATTATTTTAATCAATATTGAGATCACGATTAATTATCACGATTATTTGTTGATTTGAACCAAAACTAATTTTATTGTCACAAAGGCTATTTAGAACTGCTTTCACATTCATATTATGCTACATTCCTCTTATGTTAAAGTTGTATGTTGTACATACATACAGCTGCAACAAATGTAAATGAAAATTATCTGAAATAAATAGCCTAGTGTGTGTGTGTGTGTGTGTGTGTGTGTGTGTGTATATATGTGTGTGTGTGTATATATATATATATATATATATATATATATATATATATATATATATATATACACTCACCTATAATATTATTAGGAACACCATACTAATACTGTGTTTGACCCCCTTTCGCCTTCAGAACTGCCTTAATTCTACGTGGCATTGATTCAACAAGGTGCTGAAAGCATTCTTTAGAAAAAGGCCCATATAAGCTCCCGTTCCACCACATCCCAAAGATGCTCCATTGGGTTGAGATCTGGTGACTGTGGGGGGCCATTTTAGTACAGTGAACTCATTGTCATGTTCAAGAAACCAATTTGAAATGATTCGAGCTTTGTGACATGGTGCATTATCCTGCTGGAAATAGCCATCAGAGGATGGGTACATGGTGGCCATAAAGGGATGGACATGGTCAGAAACAATGCTCATGTAGGCCGTGGTATTTAAACCTAAAGTGTGCTAAGAAAATATCCCCATACCATTACACCACCAGCCTGCACAGTGGTAACAAGGCATGATGGATCCATGTTCTCATTCTGTTTACGCCAAATTCTGACTCTACTAGCTGAATGTCTCAACAGAAATCGAGACTCATCAGACCAGGTAACATTTTTCCAGTCTTCAACTGTCCAACTTTGGTGAGCTCTTGCAAATTTTTCTTTCTTTTTCCTATTTGTAGTGGAGATGAGTGGTACCCGGTGGGGTCTTCTGCTGTTGTAGCCCATCCGCCTCAAGGTTGTGCGTGTTGTGGCTTCACAAATGCTTTGCTGCATACCTCAGTTGTAATGAGTGGTTATTTCAGTCAAAGTTGCTCTTCTATCAGCTTGAATCAGTTGGCCCATTCTCCTCTGACCTCTAGCATCAACGAGGCATTTTAACATACAGGACTGCCGCATACTGGATGTTTTTCCCTTTTCACACCATTCTTTGTAAACCCTAGAAATGGTTGTGCGTGAAAATCCCAGTAACTGAGCAGATTGTGAAATACTCGGACCGGCCCGTCTGGCACCAACAACCATTCCACGCTCAAAATTGCTTAAATCACCTTTCTTTCCCATTCTGACATTCAGTTTGGAGTTCAGTAGATTGTCTTGACCAGGTCCACACCCCTAAATGCATTGAAGCAACTGCCATGTGATTGGTTGATTAGATAATTGCATTAATGAGAAATTGAACAGGTGTTCCTTATAATCCTTTAGGTGAGTGTATATTTTGAAATGTATCTCTGAGAAAGCTCCTTCACTTATTTTCAACAATAAATGATTAAAAGAGTTAGGGAAATGGAGGAGCGCAATGGATGTATGCTACTCACAGAGTGACGGCTGACTCATTATGAATGGGTCCAACACGGGTTGACAGAGATACACACGTTGTGTGTATGAAATGGCTATATTGTCGCTGCGGTGCATTTTCACCAACTATAATATTCTGGCCATGGGTCACATCTCTCGCCCAGGTCCAGCAGGCTCCGTCTCACACGCTATTACTCTACAAACTGAAGGTAGTTGCATTCAATAACTTCTTCTGTGTTTTTCACCGTGGCGGTTGAGATAGCAGTTACCAGCGGAAACACTGGTACAAATACAGGTTTGTCTCTCATGCTTAACAATATACAGCTATGTTATGAAGAATTAAAATTGTGGAAAAATGTCAGAAGTGTGGACCGCTGCTGTCGCCGCTGTGTCTCTCAATGTTGTTGGGGGCTGTGTGAGTGAATGGGGGAGGGGCGGCACGGAGAATAAGAGGAGAGATCCAAACACAGCCACGGCTGTAGAGAAGAAATGGATCATGTAACGCAACATTAAACCATATCGATATAAACAACCTTGCTTCGTTCGTGGCGAGGCAGCGGATGCGAGGACATCAGGTGCACCGGTGCGACCTAGGAAAAATGTTAGTCGCATCCTAGAGCCCTGTGAGCTAACAAACTCAAACTAGCACTGGTCACTGCTGTTGTCTGAAAAACAACACAGACGGAACAAAATGTTGCGTTTACTGGTAAACTGGTAAACCTTGTGACCGACGTATAACCGACCGCTATCTGTTGTGGAAGTTTCCTCACGTTACTCTGTCCTCTGTGACTGTCTACATCGAAACTAAGCTGCATGGTGCAGGGAACAACTCTGAATGGCACGTGATCAGACAGTGGGTTACGGAGCGGTAGATTGGCTTTGCAAAGTGTTCTAACGGAATGAATTTAAAATATTGCTCGATCGTATACATAAGAATACATATACACAGAATACATATACATAGTAAAGGAGTGTTAATAAAGTGTTTGGCTGGTGTTCAACTGGATGGTGGTTGTTAATTTATTATTTTCTTAAGCAAACCTATAAAGCAGTGCTTCTAAATCCTGTGACTCGCTGTCTATTTTTGGACAGCCGGCTCCCACTCGCAGCAATGTTGAAAATGCACATTTTCTTTGTGGCCAGGGTAAGCTCAGTTGGTAGAGCAGGCACACGTATATAAAGGTCAAATAAGCTATATATATATACATATACAAAATATATATATATATATATATATATATATATATATATATATATATATATATATATACACAACCCTAAATGTGATAAACCTCAAAACTTCTTCTGCCATTAAATCTTTTTCACTCTTGTCTCGTTCCATACCCACATAATTCACCAGGCGATGACAGATAGTAGCAGACTGGCCTGGTTTCCTTTATCAGCCCCTTTACGTGCTCTGACTATTTCCCTGAAATGGCCCTGCTTCTGTAGTCTGATGCTAATATCTGTGAATACATTTTACATACTTCCTGGCTTCTCCCACTGGAGTGACAAACCAGGCATTATACTGTAACAGTACTTACAAACCTAAATATTAGGCATTAAGGGAGACATTCAGACTCCTCACATTGCCATTTTTGCCATACCTTTGATGACAGATAATCTAAATGGTTTCAGTAAAGCATAAAGCCTTTTGATCTTAAACATTTTTTCCCCACGTTTCCTTGTATCTTTGTTTAGTTTAACGTATCTTAATATGTTTAATGTGTCACGTTGCCCAGTCTGTATACAGTACATCTTTTGAACTCACTGACATCAGCTGCAGACAGATCTGCAAGGATTACATGCTGGTTTAGACTTTTCTTTCTTTCTGTGTTCTAAGACAGTCAGAAATATATGGCTTACTCCCAACATGTTTTACAGTGTGTAGAGGCTAATAAGCTAAAGCTGCATCTTCCAATATGTCTTTTATTTTGTATGTTAATGCAAATGCTACCATGGTGCTAACCATTGCACTCCTTATTTTTGGTTAGCTGTTGGTCTTGTACTTTAAGCTTCTTTTGAGTAAGTGTTATCTGCATCAGATAAGAGTTTCAGCTCAAAGCCTTAAATGCAGATGTTTACATTCTCCTCTTCAAAACTAGGTCATCATCATGATAGCAGGAACTGCCACTTACAAGCAATTACATCGACACTGAGCACGTACTTTAAGTTTCAAGCTTTTTATATCCTTGTATCTGGACTGTCAAACCATTTTACGCAGTGTGTTTTAACCATAGGTTTGAAGGATGTTGGGTGGATTGTAGACACAGATGAATGTTACACATTAAAGTATTGATTACTGTAAACAATTAATGGTTGAGGTGATTGGTAGCTGCCATTTCACACCAGCTTTATTGTTACTAGTTACTATTATTTCTTAAAATCTCTGTCCTCCCATAAATCTTGCCACCCGTGCTTTTGGCCACTTAGGGTAAGCAGGAACAACCTGTAAACACAACTCATCCATACTTTATAAAGTTGGGTGGCTAACTTGTTAGGAAACGTGCATGGAAAAACATTAGCATTAATTTGGAATTGTATTTATAGGCAACTGATGAATATACAGTAAGTCCAATATTCATATTTTAAGCTTGGTTTTGGTCTCTGCCAACCCCTGAGTGAAATATGTGGCTTAGCTTCTAAATGCTCCACTGTGTTCACTAGCTAGTCTAACTTTGTCTGTGTACTGTTTGGTGCTAGGCGGATAGTGCTTAGTGGGTTTATCTTTCTTGCTGAAAACAGCTGCTTGCTAAATTTCAGTTATGGTCTGAATATATAAATTATTTAAAGGCTGAGACTGCTTAGATCTTTGTGAGATACATTATGGTTGTCCTTTGCAAAAGCAAATAATTAATTCCCCGTGGCATCAGTGTAGTGTAGCTATTGAATTTATATGGTCCGGGAATTTTACTGGTCTTATTTTTTTTGGTAAAATGTGTTGCATTCTGCATATAAAAGCTACTTATAATTCCTTCTGTGTAAGGAAAAACCCCTAAGATACAATTTGATGTTATAGCATTTCAGTTAAAACGGTGTGACTTTCTTAAAGCTTTAGTGCATAACGTTTTTATATTAACCTTCTAACACTGTTCCGGTCAAAAATGACCAATTTACACATTCCCTGTACCATAAATATGGCATTTTTCATCAGATTGCCTGAACACCTTATGATATCCTTCACAAGGCATTTGAACACATAAAATTCATGACTACTTTCTTTGAATTTTGAGAGATTTATTCAACTTTGTCACAACACTTGATTTTCATCCAGGACACGAAAGACTCAACTTTCCTGTGCTTGTACACCCACTCTCTCTCTTTCTCTCTCTCACACACACACACGGGCGGCTGTGGCTCAGCGGTAGAGCGGTTGCCTGCCAATTGGAAGGTTGGTGGTTCAATCCCTGGCCCTGCAGTCCCATGTCGAAGTGTCCTTGGGCAAGACACTGAACCCCGAGTTGCCCCCGATGCTGAGTGGGAATGTGTGTTGGGAATGTGCATGTTTATCTGATGAGCAGGTGGCACCTTGTACGGCAGTCTCGGCCACAGTGTATGAATTAGAGGATGGATACCCGACCCGAGCCCGACGGTACCCGACGGGTCGGGCCGGGTTCGGACAGATTTTTAGAAAGGATGCTCGGGTTCGGGTCGGGCTCGGTCACATTAGCGCGATAAGGCATTGAACATTTTGAATTTAAAACAGCTTAAAATAAATGTCAAAATGTCAAACCCTGTGTGCTGTGACAACGAAAGACGTGCGTATTAAGCTCCATGTGGCAGCGCAACGATGGAAGATGTTAAAAGAAGTTGGCCGCAGGAGATTTTAAAACTATTGAAAACGAAGGAAAGTCAGCTGTGCATTGATGCGCTCATCTGTTGACATTTCCCAATGCCTTCCTACAATTGCTTAATAAAAGCGGGCTCATTAGTATGAGAAACAAATGCGATTTTAACTGTGTCGGGCTCGGGTCGGGCTCGGACAGAAATATCTTAATGCCTGTCGGGGTCGGGTTCGGTTACTGCTCTGTCGGACGCGGGCCGGGCTCGGACAGAAAAATCCGGCCCGATCCGCACTCTAGTATGAATGTGTGAATGTATCCTGTATGATGTAAAAGCGCTTTGAGTAGTCATTAAGACTAGAAAAGCGCTATATAAATACAGCACATTTACATTTACACACACAGTTCATGTTGTCTTGTTGCCACTTGTGCATGTGAACCACCAATGTTTGCACACACAGAAACACCCACACACCCACACAAACAGACACACACACACACACACACACACACAGTTCATGTTGTCATGTTGCCACTTGCGCATGTGAACCAACAATGTTCGCACACACACGCATGCATTCACATGCACACAGAAACACAAACACACACACACACACACATATGTGCACCCACTCACACACATTGGGTTAGGGTTATTGGTATTAATGTTAAAATAAGAGCAGTTAACAATGTCTAGTCAAATTTGACCTCAAACAGTAAATTAAGGGGGTTAAAGGTTATTAACGTCTGTTACATTCAAGCCATTGCCAAATGAGTTGCCAACGAAGCTAACTAACACTGTCAGCTCCACACAACTCTCTCAGTATTTCTCTGTATGGCTATGTTCAGAAGATCGTGTTGTTCGGTGACTTTCGTGTGAGTAAAGATAATTACCTCTTCTGAGTGCATCATGTTTTTCTTAATCCTCCGTGTCCTTGACTACCAGCAACTGCCTGGAGGGGTGGGGGCTTGCGCAATCACTGAAAGCTTGTATCATGAGGACGCTGGGGATGCAGCGGTTTACCTATTACGGTTAATTAATTGTAAAGGCTAACTGACTGCAAGTTATGTGTAGCAGTGTGCGCTGTTCTTATTAAACCTCCTTGACAACATAAACCAAACGGGTTTGCGCATAAACGGCATATCAGGCGCCGGTCCGGTCAGAGTGACAGTGGCTCCCCGTGGTGGGATAACTTTGCAATTTGTTACATCAAGTTAGCAAACACCAGGAAAACACAGAGCAGAGCCAGCCCATGATCTCACAACAGCTGCAGCTGCAATGGGGAATTCAACCAAGTTGGTAAGCTTACTAGACATTTTATTATTTGTTAACCTTGTTTTAGTTTATTAACATCACCAGTTAGCTAACGTCAGCCTGTTTAATGATAACAGTAACGTTACAGTTATCAGCTAACAAGTCAGAAGACAACGTGTACAGTGTGTGCACTAATGATAACGAGGCAAAACTCTGCAACAGCTCAAACATGTCACTGACGTTACCACTAAACGTTAGGCCTGCTTACTCCTTTTATGTTATTTCTGTTTCAAAAGGCAGCAAAAAATAATCTAAAATGTTAATGTAATTTCATACATTAGCAGTGAAATTAATTAATGCATAATAATCTTGATAATCGTGAAACCATGATTGTTTTCAGACTACAATCGTATCAACAAAATCTATAATCCCTAGCGCCAACAATGATGTTGTCATTACCTAGCATTCCTCATGGGGTCGACATAAACTATGCACTATAGCTTTAAAGCACCTAGGCAGCTACCAGCAGCCTTAATATTTATTATAATAAATATTTGGGCTCTGGTTTGTTTGGTAGAGCTGTTCTCAGCTTGCTTGAAGTCTTTTAACATCAAACAATACTGTATTTGTAATCAATCTTGATAAATGTAGTTCTAATTAAACTGAGGAATTTTTAGCATATTGTATGTGAATGGACTGTTAATCCTTTCCTCTGTTCGGAAGCTGACAGAAGCAGAAACATCTTATCAGGTCCAGGCTTCATAGCTGGATAATAATGTTTTCCTCACTCTCAATTTCCCAGCAGCAGCAGGCTGAGCAGTTAAAGAGGCAGCAACCCTGGACACAGACAGTCAAAGACAGGATAATCTGACCATTTAGTGAGAAATGGAAACTGAACCAACTACATCATTTAAGCCTTACATCATTTAAAGTTTGAGTTGGGGAACATGCATTCGGCTATAACCTTGAAAGTTAAGGACTATAAAACTGGCAAAAGAGCTTCTGACCAAAAGAAAAGATCTCTTTCACGGTGTGTAAAATATATAAAACATATTACAAAGCATTTCTATTTCTAGACAAAGCCTGATTCATCCCCATCTCCAAAATGACTGTATGGCTGCAAAGAAAAATATCTGGTTCTCTTTGTTTTGTTAGCATCAAAGTGGTCAGAGATGGGAACGATATGGTCCTGTAAAAATTTGTAATTTTTATAAATAGGAATCTGATAAGTCAGATGATCTTTCCTAACTCTTCATCATGTGGTTTGTTGTTTCTGTATTGGAACAGCATCAGCTTCTTGTCCTGTTCATGATGCCTGGATAATGTTAACATGCCATTAATATGGAACCTACATCTCACTTTTATGTTCACAAATTTTCACTTTATATAACATAGTGTGTGTGATGTATGACCTGACAGAGGTGCCTGTAATTTTTGGGAAAATCTGGGAGAGCACAGCCTTCTTTTACAGCCACAGGTCCCTATAAAACGTATTCACTGCCCGTCATATTTTTTGTGGTTTAATGTTTTAGAACCTGGAATTAATATTGTGTTTTTTCAGATGAAATGCTTATTAATTTGGTTTACCCTTTAATGCTTAAGTGCAGAACGGATGCTGTGTAGTGCAAATCTTTTTCTTTTTTCTCTCTGTCTATTTTAAAATGAGTTGTGAAGTAAACAGCAAAGCCCATATTTACTTTAAATGAAATCAAACAAAGAGAAATGTTCTCCCCTCCTCTTAAAATTATCAAAAATCATAAAATAACCAACTTCCTTGTCCAGCTGCTGCATTAAATATTAAATATTCTGTAGATAAGGAGAAATCAGAATGTAGTTACTGTGGAACCATCATCAAATAGCTTTATTTGTCTTTCTCTCATTCTTCTGTACAATGACAATTTCAAGTAGCTACAAAACAGTTGTGCTGGTATACAGCTGGACAGGAGTATGTGATGTTTGCTGTTCACTGAACATGACTTTTAAAGCCACGGCCATTTCTAGAACTTAAGGTAATTGTTTTGAGGTGCTCCAAGGTTGACCCAGGTGATCTCTGAATTGTCATACCAATGATATCCCCATGGTGACTTGCACAATAATAAATTAAAAAGAAATGTTTGCTGTGGTGATGCAGGTTGGAATCCTTCAGCAAGAACAGTGCCTCTACCACTAGGCCACCCAGGGGCACATGACCAACAAAGTGTGTGTGTGTGTGTGTGTGTGTGTGTGTGTGTGTGTGTGTGTGTGTGTGTGTGTGTGTGTGTGTGTGTGTGTGTGTGTGTGTGTGTGAGTGTGTTGTTTATCCTCATAATGCTATGTTCCATTTATCTCGAAAGTGAATTAAACATAACGGAGTTGACCACGTTCTTCAACAAGTCGTAAACCTATTCTATTCAAAAACAACAACAACCTTTTGAATGGACACACTTCCACCAAAACAAGTTCCTTCCTGAGGCAATTTTGCAGCAGCACTGTGGCTCTGCCTGGCGCTTAGCCCCGCACAAGACAATTGTGATTGGTTTAAAGAAATGCTGATTAACCAGAGCCTTTTTTCTCCTATCCCAGAATGCTGTTTTGTCTAGCCAGACCCTCCTCTGAGCGCTGTGGAGGAGGGTCTGGCCATAATAGTGGTGCTCAGTTTTTTACGTCCATGTTTTTATGTCTTTATCCAGGTAAACCTGTGTGTTCCAGCCAACAATGAAACCTATCAAGAACGACTGCTTCGCCTAGAAGGAGACAAGGAGTCTCTGGTGCTACAGGTCAGAACTGTGTGTGTGTGTGTGTCCTTTTAATGCTATGTTCCGTTTACCTCAAAAGTCTGAGGTGGTAAATGGGAATGAAATCAATCCCGGAGTTTACCACGTTCTGTTACAAGTCAGAAAACTATTATATTTAACAGACTCTAGCCAGGTTAGCCATTATTAGCAATACCATTTGATAACAACGCATTATGTAGTATTTTACAGGTACAAACACTGTTCCAAAATGCATTTTTATGTGTATTTAATGAGACACAAAACAAACAGAAGTGCTAATAAACAGTGTATTCCTACTGCCTATACTACTGTTGATGCTCGGTGCAGCCATGTTGGATTGTGGTGTCGGGGTTGGTGAGTTTCTCTCGAATTTCCAAGTTGGAAATTTGACTTCACGGGGCATTCCAGAATTAAAATTTCCGACTGGGAATTTGGAGATTCCGACTGCCCAGTACAACTGGAACGCACAATTCCAATTGAGAGGCACAACCAATACGTTTTACCATATGTTCTGAGACTGTCCAGTCTAAAATGCGTACCATGAAAACACAAAAGTCCCTGGTTCGATTCCAGCGGGGAACTTTTGTTGCATATCATCCCCCTTGGGCTCTACTGCCAAAACACATCTGTCTGCCTCTGCATTGGATTCAGTGTGACTTTCGGCGTCCTACTTCTGCTAAAAAATGAAAACCCCACAATCAAAGAGAACCATAATTGTAATTCTAGTACAGATGTTGTATTTTGACATTATTATTTGAATTCCTACCTACCGTAAATGAGCCAGGGATTAATGCCACACTGAAAAACATCTTGGTTTCTAGTCTGTAATCCTTGTTCTCTAGATATTTTATAACAAACATGCCCGGACAGCTTCAACTGTCTAAGCATGTGTTCACTGACAACTTTTACAGTAACTTTCAACATCAGCGCTACCGTGGTAAGGCTAAGGGTAAATTATAGATCTTGTCACTATATGATGTCAGTCTCTTGCTGCTCTTAAATCACTTTAATAGCTGGTTCATAGAGCTGTGATTCCTGTACCTTGCTCTTAACTTAAATCACAGTTCTCAAACTGCTCCTCCGGCTCTCTTTACCTGTGTGTATGTGTATGTTTATGTGAGTGGATATTTTTGAGTTAAAATGCACCACTACATAAAGTAGTCAAAGTCCAAATTGTATTTGCCACCCACCACTCACTCCCACACCTACGTGTTTCACATTCTGCATCTTGCACCAGCTGTGATTGGTTTATTTACAAGGTGACTGGGGCTTTAAGATATAACTGGCTGTTGACAGTTTGCCTGCTTCATTGTTCTTTGCTTTACTTTCTCTTCACCTGCCTCTCCTTCAGGACTGTTTATGTGAGGTGTCTTGCTTCAGTATGTCTGTGTTAGCATATACACACACACTGTGTATAGAAACTAACTTCCCTGTAGCCTAGTAAGGACCTTTCACCTACATTTGTGTGTGTGTGTGTGTGTGTGTGTGTGTGTGTGTGTGTGTGTTTGTGTGTGTTTGTGTGTGTGTGTCTGGCTCAGCAGCAGAGCACAGAAGAGGTAAGAGAGTCAAGGTTTTTAACAGTCATATTAAAGTCATGCCTTGTCTTTTATTTGCTTTGTGGTGCTTCACCTTTAAATACGGGTATATAGCCAATAGATTATACATTACATTTGTCAGGTAATAGTCAAATACATGTTTGAGGTGCTAAACACACACACTATGTTAGATGTGACTCATTCACATACTTGTTCATTCATTTACTCACTACTTTGTGGGCCACCTAGTCATTGTTAGGAAGCGCAGGCTACCAGATCATTCACACATCTCTGTAACAACACGTCCTTGCAATCGTTGTAATCGGGATTTTGATACATGTTGAGCCAGAAATTTTGCACAAGATTCTTTATTGCCAGAGTGAGACAAGACATGGCTGCAGGGGTAGCATTCAGAGAAGCTGAAATGACAGAGAATCAGCTGCTGTCAGAGCCATTTTGCATAGTTTACGAAAACCAGACAATTGTAGTGTGTGTGTGATGTTTGGCAGGAGGTGAGCGTGTTCTCACGGAGGTCATACTAAATCTGCAACGCATTCCTGAGCAACAGACTGCTGAGTAAATGTGTGCTGTTTTGGAGTTGACGTATGTCAGGATTAATGTATGTTTATGTGTGGAGTGAAAGAAGAGAAAGGGACATGGTATGAAGTCATATTTTGGAAGGGTATGAAGTGAAATTTATATTTTTGTTTGCATGTGAAATTTGGGTACACTAAAAAAATATAGTGGCTCAACCTAAAAAAAAATTAAGGTAACAATTTGCATGGACTTTTTTAGGTAGTTCCAACTCAGCCATTATTGAGTAAATTCCGTGATTCTTTTGTAGTCAGGCTAACTCAATTATTTAAGTTGTCGAATGACTTAATTTTACTTATTTATTGTACTTCCATGTACTCAGAAATGTCCATGACATTTTTTTACCTTAAAGCTGCAGTAGGGAGTTTTGAGGAAACGTGGACGTAGCCTAAAAATTTGAACAAGCACACCTTACAGGCTCCTCCCCCTTGCTCTCTGCGACGCTACAGCCCCCCCTCCACAGCTCCTCGAGCCTGCCGTGAACGCGCAGGCTAGTAAGCAGGGCCACCGATGCTTTCCACACAATACAGGGGCTTTATTCTGAGGAGGGTTTAGCTGTTGTGTGCTGTGCTTTTAAAACTTTATGTAAAAAAATTGCTTATTTAAAATATTTCTATTAAACGTTTTGTAAATATTTTTCAATAAAAAAGGGATTAAAAATGTTTATGTAATCGCTCATTTGTGAGAACAAAAGCAGCACTTTACACAGTACATTACTGAATTACCTTTTGGATCAATTTAAAACACTAAACTTTCAGTAGGAATGATGAATCACTGAGGAAGCTCACTAAGCCAAGGAATAACAACATCTTAGAAATAGGTCTTAGGTTTTATTTTGCATATGGGTAAAATAAATCAGCTTTTTTTTGCAAAGTACTCCTGCACAAGGAAATACTGAACATCTTGATTTGGACTGAAAGACGATTCCTTCACGTGCCTCTGTGTCTGGGGCAATGTCTGACCTGTTGAAGGAGCATAAAGAATGTGTGTCAGACATTTGATTTACAATCCTGAGAGGGAAGAAACAGGGGCAGGGACAGCGCACAATTAAAGTAGTTTCACCATAGCTGCATTTAATTGTGATGACAAAAACACATTTAGGCTTACTAAATGTAGGTATCGAATATATATTGCTTATACTGAGGGTGAAGGAGTTAGCTACAACATTCCTGCCGTGCTACAAGCTAACAAGCTAACTGTTAGACTTAGCTAGCAACAAGCTACAGAGTAAAATGAGATTTGCGCTATCACCAGCGATACTGTAACCATCGCTAGCTTAGTTGTGTAGCTAGTTATTAATAAATGACACAAATCTAGCAGGGATACTTACAGGTCAAGCAGAAATGTGGCTAGCTCTGAATCCGTGTTGAATCCTTTCAGGAGGCGTAGCTCCCTCCACCTCTGAAAAGCCCTCCGATGTTGACCCTCGTTTTATTTCGGCTCGGTTTAATTCTTTCTTTTTAGCTCGCTTTTCGTCATCGGTCTTCTTCTGCTTGCCCGTCTTTGTTTTCTGAGCAGGTGTCACTCGAGAAATTGGCAGTTTTCCTGAAAAGTTGTTTCTCCGCGATTAGCACAGCTGCAGCACACGGGCAATCTTGAGCTTGAACACGGTACGCGCTGTGCCGGGGTGAGGGGGAGGGTTATGAGCAGCGCGTACACAAGAGTGATTGACACTGCTAAGACAGTCCTCCTGGCTCTGATTGGCTGTTTTGACCGGGAGCGGTGTATTTCTGCAAATGGCAGTAGGAGCACAGGGAGGAGCCACAGGAGCTTGATTTTTTTCACAGATTATCTGTCTCATATTCTACTGTCAGGACATAGTGACAGCTATAACAAATATGTAAAAAATACATTTTTACAAAAGTTACCTACTGAACCTTTAACTTTGTGTTAGTAAGTTAATTCACTTTAGCCAGAATAAAATACACATAGCAATTCCTTTTTTTAAGATCAAACCATTTATTGTAAAAGCAGAGTAAACTTATAAACTATATTATTATAGTACTATTTTATAACTTATAAACAAAATAAACATGCCTACTTAGACAAAAAATAAATAAATAAATTCACAAATCAGTTTTCACAGGGAACTTCAGTATTTTTTAACCTGGGCCCTATTTCCCCATGCGTATGTGTACCAGACTGATGGGAAGAAGAATATCATTAATTAGTCCAGTATTAAGGGAGAGCGCATCAGTTGGTGGCCACAAAATGAGTTAAAACATAGCTCTAAGAGGTAAATGAGCACCATGTTCACAAATAGTGCTCTTTTTCCCCTCTGATAGGCTCAGGCGGTTACTCTTAATTTTTGACAAAAGTATGGAAAGCATTTCCTTTATTCTTCAGTCTTTTTGGCTGTGTAAAACCAAGTCTCCTGATGCGCTCTTTGTCAGTACGTTCGTCAGACCAATTAAAGGTATTCTTCTCCCCATCAGGGCTGCACACACACACACACACACACACACACACACACACACACACACACACACACACACACATACAGGGAAATAGGGCTCAGGTTGAAAATACCAAAGTTCCCCTTTAATTAAAATTAAAAGTGTGTTTGGGAGCTTCTAAGTCAAATATTTGCAGGCTTTTAAAATGAAGTTGCCCTTAAAAAAGGAGGACCAATTCCCTAAATCCATTGCTTCATTCTCTGTGCATGTTAAAGAATACAATAAAAACACCATGCACCATGTGAAAAGGAATACATAAATTAAATGTTACTGGTGTTGAAAAAAACAATTTACAACAACATTCTGCATGGCGAATATAGAGGCATGTTTTCCAAAGGACTTTTTAAATACTGTCTGATACATATTAACACTTCCAAAAAACAAGACAACTAAGCATTGTAAGTAGGTTTATCTAATGAAGTGCCGACTGTCAATAGTACAAAACTTTACAAACATAACAGTGCAACAAATCATGTTGAATTTGAGGACAGTCTAATTCTTCACATTTCAACATTCTTTACTGCAGCCCATCCAGCTCAAAGAATATCTTTGAAGTACCTCAAAAGTATTTTTCAGTTCTTTTGGGTAGCTGAGATTGAGTCCGTATACCAGCCCCAATCGCAAGGCACATTCTCTGGTTACGTCCAGGTCATGCAGGACTTCTGTTCCCTCAATGAAGATCCTCATGCTAGTTGAATCAGACATGGTGGCACCTCTGGCTATGACAATCTTTATCACTTCATTGACAATATCCCCACCATCCTGGCATAAGTATGTCAGAATCTATGTCAGTGTTTTAGTCATTATATTTAAAATCAAGAGTAACACAAAGTACAGTGTGTCTGAACTTAAGTGTCTGATTTACCTACCAACTGCTCTTTGTAGAGATTCTCCTCTATTTCTCTGAGATACACCATTAAGCCACGGATAGCAACCTCTCTTCTTTTTTCCACAAACTCATCCTGTGAAATAGGAAAAATGTGCTAAACTGCTCCTCTATTTAATAATTACGTTACTAGGAAAAAAGACCATAGAAAGATACTCACCAGGACACTTTTCTTGCAAACTCCCGTTTCTCCCGCTCTTCCTTTGTCTCCTAGAAGGCATGGTCAAGCAGTAAAACATGTCCGGGCAAGTTCAGTACTGAACTCAGCTTTTGAAAGATCCTCAGTAGAATGACAAGTAGCTCTAACTCAATCCTTTTCTTTTGTTAAGGAAAGGTAAACATGTTCATTCCTAATCTCTAATCTAAGTTAAGACACTTTTCATTATTTTCATTTTGATCTACTTTTTTATATCAATTTAATTATTATGAAGTTATCAATTTACTAAAACATGTATGCATTATTGTGTGGTTTGGCGGTTTCTGAATAAATATGTGTATATGCATTTGTTTACATGTCTCTGATGTCGCAGCTCGTATGTGTCCTCATAGAGAATAAATATGTCACCCATTAGGTGAGCATTCTGACCGACCAGGTGGAAGCCCAGGGAGAGAAGATCCGAGACTTACAGAGTTCTCTGGAGGAACACCGGCAGAAACTAGCCTCTACAGAGGAGATGCTGCAACAGGTAATACACACACACGCACACACACACACACACACACACACACACACACACACACACACACACACACACACACACACACCTGTGACACAGAAGCTGTTGAACAATGCTGTAAAATGTTTTGACTTAGACACAAAAATGCAATATGTTAAAGTCCTGTTTAATCAAATGTGTGATAGATAATTCACAGGCCTCCAGGTGGCTAATTAGTGTTTCTGATATTGAGGAGCGTTACTCATCACATAGTGTGTGTATCTTTGAGAAACCTTTCCTCATTAAGCATTGTAAATAAATTATTTTTTAAACATTTTGAAACTGGTTTACATCCATGTTAACTTGCTAGCAGTATTTGTCTTGTGCATTTTTGCCTTTCAATTAGTGGATTAATGTGAAACCATTGGCAGGGATATAGCTCATATTGATATTATATCAACATAAATATATGAAGCTAAATGTTGTCTTAAATTTTGAATAGCGTAATACTGTATGTCACAAGTGTTGTCTTTTCCTGGTTTTATAATAATAATAATGTATACTTTATTAATCCCGCAAGGGACACATAGGCGTGAATTACACACACATGCTCAGTACCTATATATGCACTAAACCAAGAGATGTCAGAGTGAGGGGGCTGCCCATGGAAAGGCTCCCCGAGCAGTTGGCACCTTGGCAGTGCCCAGGAGTTGAACTGGCACCTCTCCAGCTACCAGTCTACCACCATTCTTTGGTCCGTATAGGGACTTGAATCAGTGCCCCTTCAGTTCCCAACCCAGCTCTCTACTGAGTGTGCAGTGCAAAGCGCAGGTGTTTGTCATCAAAGGTGGCAAGGAAGCTATTTCCACTTGCCAGCTAGGGTGGCTAGCTGGGTGGCACCGCCCTCCCTGTAGGAAATCAATGGAATGGCTGGTGCAAAGCGGTTTTGCCGCCTATTATGTCAGCTTAATGTTTTTGTGCACCGCCTAAGCATATGAACGTAAAAACAATGTAGAGAGCATTAGGACAATGAGCTGAGCATCCGCTTGTTCTCTTGTTGTCACAGACTAACAAACTAAAAGGGGGCTGGCTTTAAGTTTGTACCAGCTATTCTCATTTTAGTGACATGCTACTTCCTCCAATTTTTGCCTTAGCAACCTGCCCCTCACTGCAACCGACAACCGCTAAATTGTATGGAAATAATTACGTTATGATGTTACTAATATAGCAAATGAGCACATGACGTTATGTGCGTCTAAGCACTCATAGAAAACCCTGTAAAGTGATTAAATTAAGAGTTTTACTGCACGCTTCCACGACATATAATCTTAGACAGCCAATTACTTGCATCATTAGATCTTGGTATGAGCATTCTGCATTCTTATTGTCTTACTGACGCTGATGATATTTACCCGTTATGAATTGGAATTGGGTATTGAATGACGAGGCATTTTCCGATACTGGATACTTTAGAAGCAATTTGGTACGTACCTAAAAAGTATTTAATTTGGAACCCAGCCCTAATTGTGACCCACCTCAACCTGCCATTAAATGTTAACTGAACTGGCAGAAATTTGGCCCATTTCTAAAATTAGCTGGCTTAAAATCAGGTGTAATCTACATAGTGTCTTCCCAGCTGTAGAAGAGATTAGAGTGTGTTGGCCAATCAAACTGCAGTAATGTGACTTTTCTACCAGTTAATATTTTAAGTACATTATTTGCACATATTGAAAACTTCACATATGTTCTTAGATGTTCCCAAATATTACTCTAATGTATTATTAAATTATGCCAAAAGCTTGACGTATTGCTTTTGATTGAAATGTATTAGCCGAGGATCTCAAGTAATGGCATTAGCATAATCATTTTTGCCAGCAGTCAAACATGATAAACATAGACGAGCAGTTGAATACTAATAGCAGTAAAGTTGTTCTTTTCAATTCAATTTTGTTTTATTTATAGCATCAATTCATAATAAGAGTTATTTCAAGACACTTTACAGATAGAGTAGGTCTAGACCATACTCCATAATTTACAAGGACCCAACAGTTCTAGTAGTTCCCTCCAGAGCAAGCAACAGTGTGTTCTCTGTATGAATAAATAAAGGAGTGGCACAATGTGTCATTCAGTGCTTTCCAGCTTGACTGTACTGTTGACCTCCTCTGACTAATCACCTGTTCAGTTATGTGTAGGGTTCAACACAAACAACTAGAATAAATAGATTTTAAAGGTCAAAGCTCAACATTACGCTATTTCTTTAGATTTTACTTGATAGGACAAAGTTTACTTCTAAAGCAAATTGAGTTTAAAGATGACTATTTTGATAAAGAACTGTGTACTGCTCTTTAACTGCTGTTTCATACTCAGTTTGAAGCACACATATTGGCTTTGCAAAACAGTATTTGGCCAGAGTTTCCCTGTGAAAACCAAAATAAACTTTTTTACAGGGCACTGCTGGTTAAGTCAAGATTGTCTGAGAGGATTTTTTCAAAAATGAGCCAGCTTGCGCACCTGCCTAATTATTTAACATAATCTGATGAAACTGTAAGTGCTGTCGTAACAGGTAACAGGAATTTTGAAAATTCAAAAATTTATTGTTTGAAGGTGAGTTTAAGGCACAGGTGTATGGCATAGATGGAATTGTGGTGGAGTTATATGTTGCAACACTGGGTGAAAACCTTGTATCTGCAGAATAAACAATGAATGAGCAATAAAATAGAGAATTGTTTTAAATATCAGACCAAGTTTTTGAAAGTTTTCTCGAAAATAACAATGATGAAAGTTGTGTGGAACCCATAGAACGTTCTTCGCAGGTGACATTAATGATTACTTTATTGGAGTCACGTGATTGGCTGGACAGAGATGGTGGCTTAAGGTGTAGCTCCTGGCCCTACTTTGTCAAAAAGTTGTTTTATATGGTCCAACTTTGATATTTTACACACATTCATTTCTCTCTGCAAAACTAATATCATTACCATCAGCTGTTTTTTTGTGTTTAGTTCTAATTGCCAACTATGCTAAAACGCTAAACTAAGATAGTAGGCAAAACACGGAAAACATTCTACTTGCTAAACATTAGCATGTTAACATTGTCATATTGTATATTATATAATGTTAGCATTTCATGCAAAGCAGTGCTGGGCCTCATACAGCTGCTAGCATAGCTTTGTCACGTGAGTGGACTGAAAGGGGCTATTGATGTATGTCTACATGTGCAGTGATTAGGCTATCATATCATATCGTAGCATGTAGTCAGTTGAGTTTTGGTCTTTCAAGCTGTCTAGAGGGTTTCATCAGTCCTAATAAAACGTCTCAGGCATTTATGGAATATCTATCAGGTAGTAACCTGTACAGGCTGTAGGTTTTAAATCTTGTTCTTAAGATCTTAAGGAACTGAGTTTACTACTGGCAGATATAGGTCAACCCTACTGTAGACTACAGGTCCCACTTGATTGCCAGTATAAAGTAGTGTTAAATACTGAATGTCTGCAAGTTTTTCCTGCTAAATCGTTATACTTGACGTCAGTAATGAGGCAAACTCATGAGTTCTGCCAGGCTGGACACCACAAGACTACAGCTTTGTTTCTCACAGAATCTGCCCTCTGTTTAGACTCCTCAAATAGCTCTTTGTCCTCTTCGTTTTCAAGATGGAGGGTAAAAAGGCAATAATCCCATCGTTATTCTGCTAGGTTTTTTAATTCATTACTTTATGCTCTCTGTACTGAACAAAAACAGTTTTCTTGATTGCTTTGACCTGCTTAAAGACACTAGGATCCACTCGGTTTTCATCATCATTGTCTCAGCAGAGCAGAAGACACCTCTTGCAAATGTGTTAACCCTTTCTCATTGGATTGACACATTTACCCCACCGTTTTGCAGAACAGTTAACATGGATGTCATTCAAGCTGTCCAAACTCCATTATTTCAGCTATGGTAACCAAACAAAAACCATCTGTTCCTAACTATTGGAAACTACCTACATCAGTATGAAGTCACTGAAGCCCCTGTTGGACACTCTTTTACACAAATCTTCAATTAGCAATTAGTCTGCAGACCTTAAAAGGTGCAGTGTCTGTATTGTTCTTTGCCAACATGGATGGAATAGGTCTAAGGCAGGTGAGTGTGAAAGGTGTCACTGAAACACTGTTGCATCCATGATCAGAATTTTTTGACAGGAAAACAGGTAATGTTGCTGTACAGGATTTACAGAAATATTTGCAGTGATGTACTTTATTTAATTGTTCCCTCATTCCCGTTATGTATTATTTATAGAATCCAAAGGATATCATTCTCTGGTGGTAAAGGGAGAATCTTTAGTGCTGAGCAGGAGGCAGCCATTGTGAACATGGTCATGGCAAACAATACCATAAGACTTCATGAAATCAGGGCAGCAGATTGCAGATCAGGGCACGTTTAGGAACATCAACAACGTGAGCGTGACCACCATTGACCGCATCCTTAGAAGGAACCATATGGCCATGACAAAGCTCTATACAGTTCCATTTCATAGGAATTCTGATGTTTTGAAGGAGGTCAGATGCCAATATGTGGAGGTAAGGAAACATTACTACAGTATACTTTAATGCCTTGTCATATCATGCAGTTAGAGTCAACTGGAGTCACTTTTTATTGTGATTTTACCTTTTTTTAAATTAGAGAATAATGGAGCTTGCAGCTGAGGTTGCACAACATGTCTTCATTTATGTTGATGAAGCTGGCTTCAATCTCTGTAAAGTGAGGGAATGTGGAAAGAACATCTTTGGGTACAGAGCCACCATCACAGTTCCAGGACAGAGGGGCGACAACATAACCACACCAATGATGGTGTCCTATGCCATATCCCTGCTATTGACCCATACCACACCGAGTGCCACGTAACAGTCCTGTATGCACTTCCTGACAGGCTGATCCCACCTGAGGATAGAGGGCTATGGAGGCTTGGCATGCCCCTCTTGTCATTATCTGGGACAATGTGGTGTTCCACCACTCTCGCCTTGTCAATATGTGGTTTGCAGTACACCGTCGGATGATGATGCAGTTCCTTCCAGCATATAGCCCATTTTTGGAACCCATAGAGGAGTTCTTCAGTGCTTGAAGGTGGAAGGTATCATCTTCCCTATGAGCAGATGCCCTAGCTGAATGCAATAACTGCTGCTGCCCAAGAAATAGGTGCAGAGAAATGTAAAGGTTGATTAGGCATGCAAGCAGATTTTTCCCTTGGTGCATTGCAAGAGAGGATATTGAATGTGTGGATGAGGGCATGTGGCCCCATTGTCAAGTCAGAAGTCAGTTTTTTTTTGGTTTACATGTATTTTGTGTAATATTTACAGTATTTCAGTTTTCAGCCAGAGTTTGAAAATAAGGATCAATGGAATCAATCAAATTTGAATCAAAGCATTTCTGATTCTGGATCAGATTCTTTGCAAAAAGGCAAATTTGACAACAAATGGCACTGGCATGAAAGTTACGGAGAGTAATAGGCTTCAATGACTCACACGGAGTGCTGTATTTTGTATTTTGTTGTCCACTGTGTAATGGCTGATTGGAAGAGCTCATATACTTGTTTGCAAGTTGTGGTGTTTTAAAGGCAAAATAGCAAACAAAATGGGTCATATTGACTATGAGGGCCACTGTTTTGGCCTGTGTGGTAACTGTTTTGAAAATGTGGAGTTTGAGTTGACTGCTGCATCAAAGCAATCAAGAAAAACTGTAAAACACTGCAGGAATAAAAAAAGAAGCTCTTCCTTTTATCTAAGTTAGGGTTAGGTCTTTCTTCTCTCTTTTCTGTCAGGTGTAATTGAAAAACAGAATTTGTAGCGTGATACCTTTACAGTAAAATTGATGCATTTTGCTTCATAGCTAATGTGTGAATTTTTGGAACCACAGATGTTTTCAGAGTATGCAACATTTCATCTGTGTGTGTGTGTGTGTTAGAGGGTGGATACCCGACCCGAGCCCGACGGGACCCGACGGTACCCGACGGGTCGGGCCGGGTTCGAACAGATTTTTAGAAAGGATGCTCGGGTTCGGGTCGAGCTCGGTCACATCAGCGCGATAAGGCATTGAACATTTTGAATTTAAAACAGCTTAAAATAAATGTCAAATATTACCCTAACATCCGTCTTCCTGTGTGCGGAAATTTGTTAAACTAGCTGTGACAATGAAAGACGTGCGTATTAAGCTCCATGTGGCAGCGCAACGATGGAAGATGTTAAAAAGAAGTTGGCCGCAGGAGATTTTAAAACTATTGAAAACGAAGGAAAGTCAGCTGTGCATTGATGCACTCATCTGTTGACATTTCCCAATGCCTTCCTACAACTGCTTAATAAAAGCGGGCTTTCCACACAAACAAACGTACATGTGTCATTAGTATGAGAAACAATTGCGATTTTAACTGTGTCGGGCTCGGGTCGGGCTCGGACAGAAATATCTTAATGCCTGTCGGGCTCGGGTCGGGTTCGGCTACTGCTCTGTCGGACGCGGGCCGGGCTCGGACAGAAAAATCCGGCCCGATCCGCACTCTAGTGTGTGTGTATGTGTAATGCTGTCCTTGTCCTCTTGAAGACTGCTGATCAAATAGCCAATGTGATACGAGAGGTGTTTGTTGAGAGACATGTAGGTGGAGTGTGGAAGGTTCTCCCTAAAACAAAGTGTCTTGAGATAACTCTGATCTGATCTGATACCATAAATTTAATTGAACTGAATTGAAGTCGAGAAAGATATCAGTTTTCTGGACTCTGGGTTTGGGTTGTATTGTCTTTATTGACTATTTATCATCTCCCGAGTCTAATCCTCTTAAATTTCCTCAATATATAATTAGAAAGCAAGTTTTAAGGATTTAAAAGGTGACAACTTGTCTGCAACAGGATATTAAAAGAATTAGAGAGAAGAGGAGGAGGAGAAAGACAGCTACGTAACCTTATGTGTCAGTGCTGCAGGGCTGCTACTTGCTGTGGGAACCACAACTAATCTAATAAGGCCTTAGTCAGCACACACACACACACACACACAGACACACACACACACACACACACACACAGTACAGTGTCATGCTAGAGGGGATCCACCCACACATGTAGTCATACTGTGACATGTCCTATTGTGCCTTTATGTAGACAGAGAAATAACTAGATTAAGTACATTTCTGTGTACTCGGTTTACAGTTTTGTGTTCACAAAGTATTTTTTTAACACAATGCATGGATTTATGCACGCACACACAAAGCTTCAGTCAAGGGTCATTATCTTTTTTATGTAAAGATTTTTTTTTTTTTTTTAATCTTCAACCTCAACCATTTTACAGTAAATCAAGAAATAAATGTACAATATCTATGTTTGCCCACATACAAAAGCGGTGGCATTAGCACTGAGAACAGGCTTCCACCCTGCTTTTTGTTAGCTGGGGGTTACACACCCATGTGGGGCCCAAAGGCTCTTTGCTGGTGGCCGAAAACTTCCCACATACAGCAAAATAAAAAGAAATGAGAAAATACAAGCAGAGGATCTCTGCAGAGACACCACCACAGTGACGAGTGGCCTGTAGCTTCACTTTTTCAGTTCAGCATCACCACTAGAGCTGGTCGATATGGAGAAAATCGAATATTACAATATTCTTGACCAAATACATCAATGGCGATATTGCGTGATATTGTAGGGTTGACCTTTGTTGCTTTCACAAAAAATGTTCACAATGAGATTTCAGATAAATAATCATCAATAATGTGGATATAATGACTAAGTCATTATATGACTAAGTGGGTAAAGGCAAATAACAGAACAGCTAGAAGAGTCTGCTAAATTAAGAAAAGTATATCACTTTGCTGTAGTGTAAAACTATGAAAAGACAACACTTGTGTCATATTACGATATCCAAAATTTAAGACAATATATAGTCTCATATATCAATATTGATATCATATTGATAAATTGACCATCCATAATCACCACTCTCATCTCACCCACTGTACACTACATGCCCAGCACCAAACAGTTCCTTGCTTGAGCTAGCAGGAAGAGGTAAAGTTGGGTGACAGATCAAGTTGCCAGGGCAGATTATGAATGTGGTCACTCTGTACAGATTGCATTCACACCTGGCTCCTATCTCAATGCAATCCAGACCACCTCCAAATTTGCACTGGCTAATCCGATCCCATTCCAATCCCAGCACGCGGTGTAAATGTGGTATGGGTGTCAGCATACCTAAAGGGAGATCACATTTTGCTTTCTTTTAGTCATTTTCTAACACTGAGGGGTTTGCAAATTGTGGATTTTCTCATTTCAGTTATTAGGAATCTGTAGTCCAGATCAAAGTTCTGCTGTGTTATATTTAACACAGTTCAATTTGGAGATGAGTGCCATAGAGATCTACGAAGGCTGTGGAGAATGATAATGTGTCATGTGTTGCTTTACATAATTAAAAGGAAGCAAATGTCAGGCAGCTTGGCTGTGGTGCCATGACCACGGAGTTCTGATAAATTCCTTCTAAAGACTGCAGCTTATCCTGCTGTAAGTGACACTGGTGTTAGATTGCAAACTGACAGTCAGCTGCCATAACGTAAGATTGTGTGTGTGTGTGTGTGTGTGTGTGTGTGTGTGTGTGTGTGTGTGTGTGTGTGTGTGTGTGTGTGTGTGTGCGTGTGCGTGTGCGTGTGCGCGTGCGCGTACGCGTGTGCGGCGCTGCTGAGCTGGAGTAATTATGGGGTTTAAGCTGTCTGTGGCTGTGGTGTTGACACAATTTCTTTCCATTTGGACGGCATGATATCCCTCTGTGGTCAAAGAGAGTAGTCTCTGGTGTGTTTAATGTGGTATCCACATATCCTGTGGAAAGGGGAAAAAGAAAAATATACATGTTAAGGACTTAAAATATTTATTAGTACAAGTAAATGTAACATAATATTCACATTTAAACACATACATTTTGTGGTATGAAATGAATTGCAACAAGGATCAGACTAGTGGGTAAACTTGTGCAGGATCATTTTGTTTTCAACTTCCTCTGAAATGTTTTTTCTCAACAAGAGAAAGTGTAATAAGATGGATGTCAGAGGCTTAAACAACAATCCGAGTGCACCTAAGTTTGAGTTTAGAGAAGAGGAAGTGGGATTAGAAGTAGTTAAGATGAGGAAACGAAAGCAACAGACACACTGAGAGTTGGCAAAAAGATATGTGTTTTGTGTGCGTCAGAGAAAAACACACTTCTTCATGTTCAGTGGCCTTGCTCTCTCTCTCTCTCTCTCTCTCTTAGACACACTTTGTTTTTCTCTCTCCCATTCCAATGAAGCACAGAGATGTATTAATAGAGCCCTTACTGTGTGTGTTTGTGCGTATATTTAACTTTGTGGGGTCTGGGCCCTTGGCCTAGCCTGCTAGTTAGTGTGGGAAGAACATTTTACAAGGATGTTGGCTTCTGACTGCATTGATCTCCGATATCTGTGTGTGTGTGTTTGAGATTTAGATAGGTATGGTTTGTAAAGGCTGTTTAACTGTTGCTTTGAATGCATCTAACTTACAGTGTCTAACACACTGTGTTTTTCCCAGGAGCTGATGAGCAAGACCTCTCTAGAGACTCAGAAGCTGGATCTGATGGACGAAGTGTCCTACCTTAAACTGAAGCTGGTCAGCATGGAAGAGCCACACACCAACACGCACCCACAAAGTCCTGTGAACACAGAGCAGAACAAAGCCGAGGTATGGAAAGTCAACAAACCTGTGTGTTTTACAGAGAAAATTGTGCTCAAATTATTCAACACTAGCAGAGCTGCTATGTCTTGGATCCAGGGATTAATAACTTAAATGCTGCTTGTTGTTAAGTTGCTAGGCAGAGGTCCCTGCTGTATTTGCCTGAATGCAAGTTAACTAAAAATACATTTCAAAAGGTTTCTTCTTTCTGGATTCTTCTGGAAAAAAATATTTTCCAATCAGTCACGTACACAAATACAGGAGAATATTGGGTCCAGGTTACGCTTTAAATATTTTGCTCATATGATGCAAATAGTAAATGGACTGCATTTCTAGTCAACAAAAATGAATAACACAACACAATACATTCTGAATAATAGTAGAACAATCGAAAACTGATAGAAAGCTAAATTACATCTTATTATCTGTTACTAGTTGTAAAGCGTAAAAGGATAGGTGAGAGGTCAGGAGCAAGTGTCAGAGTGCTGAAAACACAATTCTTGATAACTCCACACCCACAGATTCTTCTCATTTTCTAAATTGTAATTTTCCGCTTCAACTGATGCTGACTCAAGTGACATTACTTGGCAATTGTTTAGACTTCACACAGCTGTCAAGTTTCACACAGTGATGTCACTCACTTTCTTGCACCAATCACAAGTCAGCAACGTTTAAATTGAGTCTGAGAGTTGTGGGGTTGTTTGTTTATTTTTCCACTGTGAGTCAAATCTGATCAAACCACACCCACACAGTCCGTCTTAACCGGATTAGCTGAGTTTATGAGTGTTAAACCCTTAATACATTTTAGATTTTTTTTCTTCAAACCATTAACATTGTCGCTTATTTAATCATGGTTATTTAATGTTGCCAAGAAATATTTTTATCAAGTTTTTCTAAGGCTTCAAGAAAATGAAACTGTCACAAAAAGTAAAATTAACATAGCATCAGGTTTAACATTACGTTGATACGTCAAAATAAAATAAAACCTGCTGACGAACAGGGCCTATCTGAGTTGAGTATTTTGGTAGATCTGATGTAAGCCAAGTTCTTGTCCAGACCACAAAAGGCTGCCCTGCTCCATCCAGCCAATGCCGCCATTCTTCCAATGCCAGCTTCACTGCCAGTAGCTCCCAATTTCCCACGTCATAGTTTCTCTCTGCGGGGGATAGTTTCCGTAAGAAGAAAGCACAAGGATGAAGCTTCTGATCTGTGGGGGAGCATTGAAAAAGAACGGTTCCCACCCCAGAGTCAGAGACTGTAGAATACTGTCAGGGTGAATCAAAACTGGGGAGGTAGAAAACTCTTGAGCGTACTCATGGCCTGGTCTGCATCAGGTGACACCTGAAATGGAACTTTGGGGGACTAAAATCTTTTATGAAACGCCTGAAACTGTTTTCGTGAAAAAGGTGTGTGCCACTCCGTCACAGCTTTAATCTTTTTAGGGTCAGCCAGCCCTCGCTCGATAATGAACCAGAGGAAATGAACCAACTGTTGATGGAACTCCCACTTTCTGACATGGAAATCGTGTTCAGCGGGGGAGATGTAGTCAAGATAGATGAAAACAAAGTGGTTCAAAAAGTCTCTTAACACATTGTTAACCATTGCTTGAAAAACAGCTGGGTAATTGGTGAATCTGAAAGGCATAACGAGGTATTCAAAATGACCCAGCGGAGTGTTGAATGCCGTCTTCCACTTGTCACCCTGCCACATCCAAACGAGATGGTAAGCGTTGGGCAGGTCAAGGTTTGAAAAAAACGTGCCCCCCCTGAAGAAGTTCAAAGGCAGAATCAAGTGGCGAGGGGTATTTATTCTTATTCTTTCAGAGACAACAAGGGAGCCAGAGAATCCCCAACGTATGTTTCCATAGTCTCCCTTTCTGGATGGATTGGGTAACTCAATTGCACAGTCGTAAGGTCTATGGGGTGGCATTGACTGCACCCTCACCTTTGTGAACACCTCCGCAAGGTCCAGGTATTCTTCCGGAACACTAGGGGTGCAGAGGGTCCCTCAGTGGGGGGACAACATAACTGAGGATGAGTGGGGTAGATAAAGACACAACTTTAAATTTGATTAATTCTCGGTGGTTGCCAGACAAAATAAGAGTAATTGGAATGGTGAGTAATTTCAACAAGGAGGTGGCCATCAATGGCTGACACTGATAGGGAATGGCTGTGGTTTAATGGAATACCAGCTTGTCTAACTAGATTGTGGTTGAGGAAGTTATCCTCAGCACCAGAGTCAACAAGGGCTGATAACGGGGAGCGACAGAGTTTTGGACAGTAATGTAGCTGGGAATAATAGACAGGGAGCCTTGGGTTCTGAAATAGAAGCCGATAGTAGACCCACATTTACTAGTGAGGCCTCATTCAAACCATTCAAAAAAGCTCCTTGTAACAGCTACTTGTTCCATTTAGAATCTGCCGCCAGAACCCAATAGAATACTCCGCCATGCTCTCTGTACCCTGCCTCAGCTTCAGTAGTCTCTTTGAGGTGTTCCCAGCATGGTCTGGATGATAAAAAACAGTTTTTAATTGTGAGGAAACTTATTAGTTTCCTCACGCTTATTAGTGCATACAGCCTCCGCTCAAACAAGCGCTCTTCCCCTCAGTAACCCCAGTGTGTAATGTACCTTAGAAGATTCCGTGGCGAAAGACAGAGGCTTTTGTTGAGAAACCAGACCCCATTGGAGCAGGAATCCACAGCACTTGTTTAATCCTCCAGTGAAGGTTTCCGGCGAGGTAACTGGAGGTTCCCGGAGAAACGGAAGAATCGCCGTGTCTAGGGTAACAGATTGAGAGACAGGAAAGGAGTAGAGAGTGGCAGAGAACTGAAAACAGACAGGTTAGCCACTTGGGAAATCTGCTGGGAGACTTGAATTAATAGTTGCTGATTGTTGTCCAGTAAAGTGCGGATAAACTGGTTGTGTTGACCTAACAAAACTCCCTGTGAATGAATGGACAATGGGCGCCATCCTCTGTTAGGCTTGCGGTTCCGACCCAGAACACAGAGACAACCACAGGTTCAACCACTCAGAGTTCAGTCAAAATGTGTATTTATGAACAGTACTTAGATGAACAATGAATGTAGAGTCAGGACAGAATAGCTCAAGGACAGGACCAAAGCTCGAGGCGGGCAGGCAGTGAAGAATCCAAGGCTGGACTGAGACTCGAGGCGGGCAGGCAGAGGAGAGTCCACTTTGACTCACAGAGGAATTCAATTGTGGCAGTCAAGGACAGAGTGGCGTTAAGCTGGTAGCACAGCAGGTACAGCAGAGAAAGTAGCACAGCAGGTAACGGCAGGTCTAAGGCGGAATCTAGACACAGGAACAAAATGTTAACAGGAGCACAAGAAACAAGAATATTACTAAGGATTTGGCAAAGAACTCTGAGCAAAGTTACCACATGGGTAGTTCTGGCGATCTGGCGCCGATTAGGTGATCAGCCCGGGTATATGTACTGCTGAGGTGAATCATGGAATGCGCTGCATCTGTGCAGGTAACTGTGCAGTAATGAACGGCCACGCCCCTAGGACTAGTTCCTCATAGCCGTGCCTCTTGCTACTTCCAGGTGGAGATAAAAACAACATAGACAGAATAGACAGAAACACAGGGGAAAAGGGGAGATAACTGTGTGTGTGTGTGTGTGTGTGTGTGTGTGTGTGTGTGTGTGTGTGTGTGTGTGTGTGTGTGTGTGTGTGTGTGTGTGTGTGTGTGTGTGTGTGTGTGTGTGTGTGTGTGTGTGTGTGTGTGTGTGTGTGTGTGTGTGTGTGTGTGTGTGTGTGTGTGTGTGTGTGTGTGTGTGTGTGTGTGTGTGTGTGTGTGTGTGTGTGTGTGTGTGTGTGTGTGTGTGTGTGTGTGTGTGTGTGTGTGTGTGTGTGGCTATCACAAGGCATACAGCACCCCTGGCCATGCTTTGATTGAATAAACACGATGAAGCATTTTTGACATGCATGTTCTGCACACACACATGATGGAACATGATGAGCATCAGCAGGAGTAGACAGAGGATGGAAATAAAGGAACAGACAGATGGAAAGATATTTAAAAAATGACATGATTTACTGTGGGAAAAAATTGGTCATTCACAGGACATTCACAATCCTGTAAGTCGTATCTGTCAGTTTTGTCTGTCTTTTTGAGAAAGTATGATCTAACTCTACTCTACTGAGCTTGCGTGGAAAAATTCTGAACTTAAGATCCTTGAAAGTATTCATTTTAGTGACATATCTGATGCAATACAACACTTGTTGCTGTGATGTTTTCACACTGTGATTCCACTGTGGTTTGGCTATTATTTTATATATTATTTTAATGAAAACAAAACAAAGGTTGGGGCAGCGGGCAAGTAATTGGTGTATGCCCTACCACTGTGTAACACTGGCTACGGTGGCAAGCCTTCTGTGTTGTCACTTTTGACTCCAACACCATCATCAGCTTTGTTGATGACACAGTTATTGTGGGCCTGATCACAGACAACAACCTGCCCTACCGTGCCTAAAGGATATTTACACCAGGCTCTGCAAGAATAAGGCTAGGAGAATTATTAAAGATTCGCATCAACCAGATAACAGCCTTTTCTTCCTGTTGAGGTTGGGTAGAAGGCACCAGTTACATTCATGGTTACAACACTCTCAGGAGGACCTTTGACCATAAAGCCACTAAGATCGTAAATGAGGACACTGCCTAAGACTTAATTGAATTATTGATAGAATTGTCTAGGACACTTTAATGCTTGTTTGATCAGGAAAGAAATAGCTGCACTTATTCATTTCCTTTAGTCTTACTCTCAAGCTGGATCACTGCATCTCTGAGCTTGAGGCTCCACCACCTAAATCTCAACATCAGTTCTGCCTCTGTGGTGTACAACAGTTTTAACATTGATCCTTAGTTGGTGTAGAAATTAGATACTGTATCTGATTATATACACATGCATACACATCCAAATCCAACATATCCGATGTACAGCGGTATGTTACAATGACAACTGACAGCGGTCTACATTTTTGTTGTAAGGGAAGGTGTGTGTGTGTGGTTTGTAACAGCTGCAAGGCTCCGGTCGGCTGGCAAAAAGAATGGAGTCTAAGCATTCCTGAGGGCCAAACACTTTCATCTGAAGAAACCACTCCAACACCACACACAAACTCACATTTGTCTGATGAACACATTGCATTAATAAAATAACAGCTTTTCAGAAACACATTGATGACCATGTATTTTTGTTTTATGTAACTGGTTGTGAAAAAAATTCACAAGTAATACACATGATAGAGCACTTGTACTGTATGCATTCTTCTGTCTACCTGAATGTCTTTTGTTGCTCTTTGTTTATCTGTAGTGACTCTCTCTTCTTTTCCTGTCTTCCTCTGTCTGGGTATAATTTCCAACAAGTTGTCCAAACCATACGATATTGGTTGTATTTTCTACCCTCTTAAACGTCCCATAGGAGCGTTTCATAAATTGGAGCCTGTCTTGGTTTTAAACATGTTATGATAGTTGTGAAACGGTCACAGTTTGGTTAGGTTTAGGCACCAACACTGTTTGGTTAGGTTTAGAAAATGATTGTGGTTTGGGTCTTCGTTAGGGAATGTAACTTTATTTCTAATAAACATATAATAATTAACTGACATGTGATCTCTTAAGCCTAGTATAGAAACTATAGCCCAACTGGTATTGATATTTGGGAGTTCAAGTAAAAATACATCAGCCAATAGATAATTTTTTGGACAAAAACAAAATGCTTACTAATACCTTGCATTTGTTTACTTGTTGGCCAATATATGCACTGATTTGATACATCTGCAATTATTGGATAGTATTATATCCCTTAGTATTAAGGGAAGCTAGTGTTGGGTTCTTCAGTGGTGTTGTATGTCATAGTGTGTCATTTGTGCTGCTGTTGGTTATGTCTTCTTATCCTTAAGTTATTATTATCTTCATTTTACACCATTTTAATTCCTTCTTCTTCACTCATTTTCAGAAATGAATGTTTTGTATGTTGTTCAGATGTTTTATGAATATTATGTGAAGTTTTGAGGTTCCTCAGTAGAAGCCTTCGAGATATGGAAACAGGCATTCACAAATAGTGACAAGATTACCAAATATGTTAATCTCCTCTCCTTTCCTCTCGCAACTCACTTTCATTCATATCTCTTTTCTTCTCTTTATCTCACAATTCATCTCTTTCACTGCCTTTCATTTTGCTCCATCACTCCATCCCTCCCAGTGTGTGGTAAATCTCATCAGTGAGCTTCAGGAGCAGATGTGCAGGTTTCAGGAGGAGATCAGCACTCGTATTCTGGAAAAACGGGCTCTGGAGGAAAGGGAGGCCCAGCAGGGGGAACCCGGAGGCAGCCAAACCCCAAGCCACGGCCCTCAGGTTGGGTTAGCCAGCTCAGACCTGGGCCCGTCTGGCTCTGATGCTCGGATGCACAATGGAGGACAGAGTGTACATGTAGGGAGACTTGATGGATGAACTCATCTTCCCGTCCTTACCCATCATTTCTTCTCTTCTTCTCTTCTCCCTTTTTAACCAGTCCACACACCACCCGGTATTTGGAAATGTCCACAGAATCAAACTAAACTAAAACTCTTGTAGTGTGTCCGCAGAGTGTCTGTGTGTGCACTACAGGATGTTGGGGCAATGCTCTACTCGGGGTCTTGCAGATATGGAGACTTTGATTGGTTTTCCAAATACTTCTAATCCTTTTAAGGGGTTATCAAGGTTGTTAAACCTGATTCTGTAACAATATGGTAAAAATAAGAAACCCTACAATAGCTACAAGTAGTATGACCTACTGTAACTGTTTGCAGGTACAGTATATGCTAAGGGTATATTAACTGAGAAACTTTCACCTTTCTCTGCCTAAGTATTTGAAGCATTTGGAAAAACACATCTCAGTCCCGATCTGAATTTTGTCTTTTTTAAATCTTATAAAACTGGGTTTTAGACCAGGCATTGTGTTATTATTTCATTAGATGTGGTTTGCTTGCATGACAGTGGTTTCTACCTCTACTAACAAAGTTGACATCTGTCGGTTTCCTCCTACACTGACCAGGTGGATGGGTCATGTATAGTAATATGTATTCTACAAGTTTTGCTTTGGACAATGGCAGTGATGGCAGCCTGGAACAGCTTTGAGTCTTGTTCTGGGTCTTTGGGTTCATCCTTTTCCTGGTTGTTGATAACTGCACGCTGTTTCAGGAGGATCATGTTTCCTTTATTAACCACTGTACCACTCAATTCTGGAACCTTTATAACTGCACTGAATGTGATCCTGATGTTTGAATACCCTCCCAGTTATATGTTGCCCTGTGCACAGTTGCTGATTTTGACATTTACTGTAGATGTGATTTTTGTAATTTTCAGAATTAATAGTTTTTTGAATTTCAGAATAATTGTGCACAAGTAGGTAAACTTACCTGCATGACTATTTAGACTGCTAAATCTGGCCTTGAAAAAGTCACAGCAATGCTGTGTTTTGGTTATTCTGCAGGATTTGTTACAAGAAATGAAGAATCTGAAAAGCAAAGTGGAGGAGCTGGAGCAAGAGAAGGGCCAGTATGAGAGGAAACTAAGAGCTACCAAGGTACTTAAATCAACATAGCACAAACACCTCACATCTCTATGATCAGCCAACCTTAACCAGTTTTACGTAACCAGTATATACATATTGGTCATATTCGTATTATACAAGTAAGAAATATATATTGTTATATATTAGTGTGATTCCAGCAGTCTGGAAGGAAGAGTGACTGCATTGATAATGTGCATTGGACTGTACATACTGTAGGTGTTGAAGAAAAATGTGAAGTTCAGCTGCAGGGTTAATGTGGAATTACAGTAAGATAATATACTATATTGTACCTATAGACAGCATTGCTACAGTCATTACGACAACAAACATACAACTAAAAAGAACACTGCCATTATTTAAAGGAGAATTCCGGTCGATTCCAACACATAGCTCTTTTGTCTGTAAATTTGGAGTGCTGTCAGATGAAAACAATTGGTGCTGCCTACACCGTGTTATCCTAGCTTTGCGTTAGCACCCAACAGGCTTAAACAAGGCAAGTTCTAAACGTGTTTTAGCCTCTTAACATGTTCAAAATGTCATAAGTGCCTACCATGTGAAGTGATTCATTCCAAGTGAACACAGTGAATCTGACTGCTAGAGATGTGAAAGAAATGCATGAAAGTTGTGCTAAATCTGCTCTTTTTAGTTCCTGTGTTGATACTGCGAGCACTGCTTCGGGACCGTCTACAAACAACAACACAGAAAAGAGATATAAACATATTTTAAAAAATAAGCATATGCTTATTTTTAGGAGACAAGTTATAAGTGAGGTAAGTTTGGATACAATTATTAAATTATTAAATTGATAGCCTACATATTTTTGGTTTATCTCTTTTCTGTGTTGTAGTTTGTAGACGGTCTCTAAGCACTCTAACTGCAGTCTCAACACCAGAACTTAACCCAGCTAAATTAACACAACTTTCATACATTTCTTTTTCATACATCTACTGCAGTCAGATTCACTGTGTTCCCTCAGAATGAATCACTTCACATGGGCAGGCACTTTTAATGACATTTTGAACATGTTTAGAAGCTAAAAACAAGTTTATATCTTGCCCTGTTTAAGCCTGTTGGGTGCTAACACTAGCATGTGGATAACACGGTGTAGGCAGCACCGATTGTTTCAATGTTTCTCTCTACTGACAGCACTCCAAATTTACAAACAACAGATCTACATGTTGGAATCGACCGGAATTCTCCTTTTAACTTACAGAAACATAACCCTAACCATTTGGAAATAGGAAAATAATGCAGTCAAAATGCTGAAATTAAAAATGTGCTGAAACCCCCTAACAAATTACATTTATATACAGTGTATATATATGATACTAGTTTTTGGCTTTCCCTAGAGAACTGTAAAACTGGACTGTTGTCAAGAAGATTTTACACAAAACCATGGAATTGTCACACCAATTTGTTTACATTTTTGGAAATATACTTCCTGAAACAGAGACTCCAGGAAATTACTGCTTCTGTCTGAGAAATAGTCTGGCATATAATCCCTGTAAAACCATTACTTGTTGTTGTTTCTTTAGGCTAATACTAATATTATTATTATAAAATCTGATAACGATCTATCTATCGATCTATTTATATCTTTAGGCTAAGCTAACTGGTAAATATGGCAGTGGCTTCATATTTACCTTAAAAGGGGTGAGAGTGGTATCTTCTCATGAAACTCTCAGCAAGAAAGCGAAAAGGTTTTTTGAAAAATTGAAACTATTCCTGTAGTGTTCCATTTTGTATAGTTACTTTTTCTTCTCTTTTTGGGGGGGAATTCTCATGTATTTTGTGAAGCACTTTGTAACATTGTTTAGATAAGTACTATACAAATAAAGTTATTATTAGCAGTATTATTAGTATTAAGTGTCCAGGTTACAGACAGCTATCTGTAGCAATTGTAATTCTAAAATGTAATTAATACTAGAAACCTGGTTTCCATATTCAGGATAGGGGATTAGAGAAACCTTTCAAGCTAGATTTTTCCTGAAAAAAGGAAAGTTCTTGGCCACATTTACATGCAACTAACTGGGTTTCTAATCTGCTGTTTATGTTTATGTATGTGCATGACAAAGACTGTCGAAAGGAAATGTATCATTGTGAATGCCGAGCAGCTGTATAGAGGTAAAGAATAAATCTAGCAATACAACCACTTATTTAAAAATAATTCTGTGAAAGACTGATTTTAGGATTAGAAGATTAAACTGGCAGTAAGTAATGTATGGCTAATAACCTGCTCGCATTGGCCTGCCGCTGACACACGAGTATGTGTCACATTTTCACAGTGGGGAGTAATAAGGTGGCTAATTTAAAAAAAACATCTTGTGAGGAAAATAGGCTACTTAGATTTTGGATGTATTAATATTGTGATGATACAAATTAGCTTGCTTTTTCCACATACATATTCTTTATAAGCATCACCTTTTATGACCCATTTTATTGAAGTTAATAAATATTCAAACCGGACCATTTTTTTTCATCTACACCATCAGCAGCAGTTTCATTTTTTACAAATTTTCCCATAATTCAGCCTGATGTATTGGGTATTTTAGAAAATCTGAAGTCCGTTCTAAAAAGTTATATAATGGTTTTTGATTGCATCATGGCTTCATAACGATGGACCAATAAGAGGTTATCTTTTGGTAGAAAAACATCTGTCTAACATATTGTTTGTTATTGCAAACTGCCTTTGCTTTCTCTGTGCTCACAGTGCTTCCTTCCCCCTGTCAGTCCTTCACTTTCTGTATCTGTATCCTCTATTCTTCTCTACTAACCCCTCTCTGTGACTTGCTCTCTTCACTTTTTCCGCTCTTATTCTCTTTCTCCTTATTTCTAAATCCCTCCCTCCCCCATCATTACCCTCTTCCTGTGTCTCTGCTTTCTCTATCTCTCTATCTCTTACTCTCTTCATGTGTGTTACCAGTCGCTCATGACCCAGCTGTCCAGCCTCAAGCTGACTGTGGAGCACACACAGCTGGAGAAGCAGCACTGGGAGGAGCGCTGGCGCAGCACCCAGGTGCCTTCTCTTCTTTCTATTCTGCCTCTTGTCTTCTTGGTCGTCACTTCTGAGTTTGTTCCTTTACTCTAATTAGTACTATAGAGTCCTTTTGCTAAAACGCTGCCTCCCTCTGTCTTCCTCCTTTTCAACCTCTTCCCAACACTGCTCTCCTTTGGCCCGTATGCTTCTCAACTTCCTCTTCATCTTTATTTTGCATGTGCAGCTTTTTCTTTATCCTCCTGATCCTCCTTGTTTTTCTGTTGTTGGTCTTGTGATGTGTGGCTGAACTTCCCTTACAAATCACAAATATTGATGTAGGGAGGAATGGGAGTTAGAAAGACAAGAAAAAAAAAATAGATAAAAACATTCTTATTTTGACAAGGTATATGTGCTTATGTGAAGAAACAGAAAAAGGTCCTCCATCCTTCTGCATTTGATTGTCTCTCTTGCTTTCTGTCTTTTTAATTAGAGTTTGAATGTATAATGTAAATCCATATGATTTTGACAAGTATGCATCGGTCGTATGTGATCATGCATATTACAGATAATTATTTCTCCCTGTATTAAAGTTGCACCAGGCAATGTCTCAGTGTGAAGACCCCTGCAGGCAGTGAGATGTACCCATTGACAGATAGTGTGGAAAGTGGATGGACTTAATCATAATTTGTGTGGACTCTGTAGACATTGTGTGCCCTTCAACATGCTAAACTAATGGAAAACATAATTATTTAGGAACATTAAGAAAGAAACTAATAGCCATACCATAACTCTACAGTCTCTTTGAAATATCCTGTGCCTCTGCCCACTTCAACACTATATCCTGCTTCTATTGTAGGCTTGTGTGGCTTAAAGGCTTTTATTGTGAGGCAGCTGGAGGAGGTGTTTAGTCTGCATTTATAGCATACCACCATTGTAAACATGCAAGGTTGTGCACACACCTGTTTTCTGACACCTGTTGTGTCCAGCTGTCATTCTTTAGCAGCTTTGTCCCTATTATGTGTTATCCTTTTATCTTCAACTCAGATTAGGTTGACGAAAAACACACCAAGCCTTCTGTTTACTGTTAACTGGGTGCAAGCTAAATCACCAGCTCAGAAATGTGGCACACATTGCTAAATTTTGCAGTTGTTGATTGCAGTGTTAACCAGAAGTGAAAGTTTTAAATTCATAGATGAAATTATTTTTATGCCTTTATTTGAAGGACATTAAACAAAAAAACTGGCAAAACACAAACTGGGGGTGTTGCTGTTCTTGATTGACGCTTTAGCCACTGGGCCATCAGGGTACCCTGATACAGATGAATGTTTTTAATTTTGGGGAGAGAGAATGGGGTCAGAATTTACAAAGGCTCTTTGTGGCACCAAAACCATAAACACATTCTTAATTCATAAGTCATGTGAGCTTTAGTGGAAGTGATGAGAAGTAAAAATCTCAGACATTGGTGCAAGTGTGACCGAGCCATCAGCTGTTAGTCATAAGTCATTTGAGAGTCATCAATACCTCATTAATAGAGATGGGAACTGATGTTGGACAGCATGTTATGCGTTTCTGGTGACACATGGCCTCCTCTTTCTAATAATCTGACTTTTTGGCCTGTATATATAAATCACTCTCTTCAGATGAATGTCCCTTGTCCAGATGGTGGCTCTCACATGAATGCCATTAAACGTTAACCTGTAAATCACATACAGAATTTAAATTCTGCCAGTAGACCTGATACAATATTGTTGTTTTTAGAGGACAAGTCTGATTGCCTTAGACTTAAACTTCTAACAACTCCTTGTTATCCAATGACCTGGAAGACGCAGAGTTGTGAAGACACAGTTCACAAACATGTACTCTCCTTCACAGGCAGAAATATCAGAGCTGCAGCAGCTCCTGGCCTCAAAAAGACACTGAGATCGAATGCCTGCAGACCCAGTTGCTGGCCAGAGGCGGCACAGCCAATGACAACACAGAGAGAGGTACTCACAGCTGACCAATCACTTCAAATTCACATCTGTCAGTGCATGAGAGTCACTTACTGTAACATCTAATTAACATGTCCCTCCTCTGCTGTGCACTTTACTTGTTTTTGTCTCTCTGCTGACCCCTGCTGTAGAGGAGCTGTATATCAAGCATCTGATTAACAAATGTAAGGCATGGTGTGCTGTTGTTATGGGTCAAATTTTCAACCAACATGCTCTGCCTTTGTAGCCACTTGTCAACTTGATTTCTCGTTTTTTGTCATGATATGTAGCCGTAACAAATATTTAGTCAGAATAGTGTTGTAAATTGATGCAATGATTTTGGCTCATATCTCAACAAAACCAAAATAGAAAGTAGTGCCTTTATATTTTTTAAGGTTAGTAACCTCTAATGAGGTGGTGGAGTGTTTTGATTGAGATTGGACCACATCTGACCTTCAGTTTGTGTTGGTGCCGTTGTAAACATTCTGGCTTTATCAAACCAAAGTGCAGTAAGACTACATCCTTTCAAACCTTCCGGCTGGCATGATACCATGGCTACTTGCCAACAAAATGGCATATTTTTTAATCAAATTAGAAATATTTGTTTCAAAGACTGGACAAAGAGTTTTGAAATCCTTCTGAAAGTTCAGAAATCAAAAGAATAGAGAATAGCTCCATTATGCTACATGATATTATTGAAACTCCAGTTGCGACATTACATAGTGCTCTCTCTCAATTTCTCTCTTTTCTCTCTCTCTCTCTCTCAAACGCCACCCTCCTCTGCCACAGACACATACACATACATTATTCTTGCTGCCTTGATCTACAATTTAATGCTAGTGCATTAACAAACTACAATCAAACACCTGCTTCTTAAGTGTCAGTTTATGCTGTCTCAGTGACCGTGATATCAGTGTGTAAAACCTCAATGTACAGTTCAATCTAACATGTCACATGTTAGCTCGAGTCTCTTTTGGATTGCCTAAGCTAAAAGAGACTCAAGTTAGTTCCCCATTACGATAAGTGTTTGTATGTGAAAGGACATTAAATGACATCCCAGATTAGTGTATGTGTTTGTGTGTTTGTATTGTGTTGCTTTCGGAATCCAGAAGAGAACTTGGTTTTATGTTGGTTTTTGCATAGTCGCCACTCTTAAACACCAGTTATATCACTATGAAAAGCTGCAGTGTGTGTCACAGGTGATGGTGTATGGGCAGTTGCGCTGTCAGTGTGTATTTGTTTGGCTTGTTTATTCGCATTAGCATGGCTGTCATGTCTGTCGCCAACATCGCATCAGGCACCCATCAGAGAGCCCTAAATTAAAAAGACGTGAGGTTACAGTGAGTCCAAAATAAAATTTTGATACCTTGTTTTTCATTGTTAGACCATGAATACCAGAGGCTGAAGTTGGGGATGGAGTCTTTGTTGGCTTCAAATGATGAAAAGGTAAATGAAACCTATATTTTTAAATTACTGCTGTGTTGAAAGTTTATTTAATGTTCAGTTTGAGAATGGTTTTGATGAAGATAATGGGTCCCATTATTTTACTTGATTTACAAAAGCCAAAAATATTTGTGTCTTGCTGATAACAGGACCGGCGTATAGAGGAGCTGACCATTCTGCTTGGCCAGTACAGAAAGATGAGGGAAATCATGGCACTCACACAGGGTAAGAATTACATCCTTTTCTCTCCTCAAATACGTGTTTTGGTTGAAAAAGTACAACGTAGAAAACACTCTTCTCTGCTTCATAGTTTTAATTGTGTTGTGTGTAATATTCCTGTGTTCAACAATCAGGGAGTAGTGAAGAGGAGCTGAGTGGCAGTTTAAGACTCAGAGCCATCACGCACAAAAGCACAATCTGACATTGTCAGATCAGAGGTAAGGTTATGAAGAATATACTTTTTTACAACCTCTAACAATGTGAATGTGATTTTAAGAAATACTGGGAACTGTATGTTAAGAAAAACTGAAAAATAATTGTTTTTGTCTCTGGATAGAGGTTATCAAGAGGGTCTTCTCCGCTTATGCTACTTGCATCTCCTTACCAGAGAGAATTGGACTCTAGGTATAAACACTCAAAAATACACATCTCACTTACTAACTTTTCTAACTTACTATTAAACTTACCCCTTTGTGTGCCATTTGTTGTAGTATCCAGAACTCTATGGACACATCACTGGTGTCCACTGGGGATACAAGTTTTTAATGGACCCTGGTAGGTAGAAGCTTTTTTTGTGTTTGTGTGACGTCTGTTTAACATGGCAGACTTTTACTTTGTCCAAAATGAATTGTTGCCTTCCCTCAATGTGTGTAGGCAGACATATGTTTGCTAATGGAGTTGGTGGTGTATATGTATAAAATAAAAAATATTTTTTTACAGGCATCAGCACAGGTTATTGTCCAGCAGTCTTGAAGAGTTGCAGAGTGGATCCTTACAAAAGGTTTGTTAGTGCATATAAAATCACTTCCTTGCTACTGATTGACTTTAATAATACTTAATCTAATTTAACAGATGAATGTCATTGAATCCAACCTGCTACATCTGCTGCTGCCTCTTAAATATTTGATCAACTATGTTCTTTTTCTAAATTACAAAAAACTTCTTTCTGATTGTGTGATTGCTAACCTGCTAACTCGTTTGTTTGTCTGTCTGTGTGCGTGTTGCTTTCTCTCCTGTATCTGTGTTGGCTATAGGCTGTAGAGATCCTACCAATTGAAACTGAATCAGACACAAGGGCAGAGGTACTGATCTGCTGCATGACTTTACACAGCCTAACCTTTACCAAACCCTTAGAAATACTATAGCAGGGATAGGGTCCACTTAATTTTAATTCAGTCTTGAGAATTTTACTGTAAACCCTTGATGTAAATTTACTGCTAAAATCTCACAGTAGCTTACTGTTTTAATCTTATACAAGATCACACTGTGAAATGCATTCTAAGGTGAAAATAATAACATTACAGCACTATCTGCAAATTTTACAGATTACAAGTATTTACTGTTAATACCAATGCATCTTGAAAAATAAAGATACCCCTGCAGCCAGTATTTTACTGTGAATTCAAAGACTACATTAAGACACTGCAGAGTTGAGAATTTATTTAATAAAAACAAAATAAGGTGTCCACAAGAAGGCAGGCAGGCAGGCACAAATGAAGATTAACAAGAAAACATGACAAGGAACAAACTACCAGGAAGAGCAATGCAGGGACAACCAGGAAGGGAAGATTATACAATACACCAACAACCGACAATACAATGATCCAACAAGAGACAAAGAAAGCACAGAGACTAAATACACAGGGTAACGAGGTTGAAACAAGGGACAGCTGACACAGGGGCTCTGGACCAGGTGAAACACAAAGGCAGGAAGTAAAACAAGACGTGGCAAGGAAGAAAACAGACTACAAAATAAAATAGGAAACACTACAACAGACACAGTCATGACATAAACAGTAGTTTACTGGCGAAGCTACTGCCAGTATATTACTGTAAATTTATGTTTTACAGTGGAGCTCTTATTAAAAAAATGTTAATAGATAAAACATTTTCAAACTTCAAAGACTTTAGTGCAAAAAAAAATAATTGTATCCATCACAGTTATGCAAGTACAAAATGTGTCAAGGTATGCATGCACCTGGGATGCAAGGATGTTCTCAGAAACGTTCCTACATATTCATCATCATACACATATGGAGGCTTTACTTTATTTATTCACCCATTATTTTGAATCAGTTATCAAATTGTTCACCTGGGGCTGTATTACAGATACTTCCTATCTTAAGTCTTAAGATAGGAAGAGTCTAATGTTGGATTTTTCCCAATTTGGTATTATAAAAGCAAATCTTAACTAACTTTACAAATCCTATCTTATCTTATCTCAGGTTAGACAATCCTAAAATAACTATGTTTACCAACTTGAAACTAGGGATGCTAATTTCAATATTTGTTTTTTTGTCCGTAGCTAAACCTTCATTAACCGTTAACCAACAAACAGGCAACAAAGTCCTGCGTCTATTGATAGCTGCGGACTTATATCGGTTGCTCAGCCACAATGTTGCTGTTAGAACTGCTTGCATGTCCACACAATTAGTACAAGTCTGCAGCAATCTGGGACACAGAATGTAGCCCATGTCCGAGCCTGTCTCCACCACATCCACCTGTGAAGATGTCAGCCCTGTGCCTGCCTGGCATACTCTGTTTGTAGGACAGTCGATTCGACAGTGGAATTTGTCACAGTGCTCTCTGTTGTGAGAGCTGTCTAGCAGTTGCTTTTGAGAGCCACGAACAAAAAGAGTTAGGACAGCTTAACAGTATATTTAGAATTATGGGAAGTAAGGATGCTTGTGTAATCCACTTTTCCAATCTTAAATTAGGATAGAAATGTATCATCTTTAATGGCTTTTTTTCTAAATTTGGTCCTAACCCTAATTACGATGGCTAACAGACAGTTGAGATATGATCTGCAAGCAAAGAAGTTTCTGTAATACGCCCCCCTGGGATGCATTTTGAGCTTTCTGTTCTCTTAAATGTAGCCACAGAGAAGTCAAATCGGACATTGTGTAGGTTGGAAAAAATTGTTTTATGGCTTAAATTGTTTGTATTCCACAGTCTCTATGGAAATTATGTACTGGATTCCCAAAACCAAATCTGGGCTACACAGAGGCTTGGTGCTTATGTTGCGTTTATTAAGTACCTCCAGATATAAAGTAGATCACCTTGCTGAATTTTTTATCACTTTTTGAAATTGATTGTTGTCAGTGAAAAGCAAAAAAGTTCACCCTCTGAGTGCCTATTCATGAAGCACACACATGATCATACTGACACACACACACACACACACACACACACACAAAGGGCCCATACCCACCTGAAGTGGCTGTCAGTAGTGCTCAGCATCATAGCTGCCTCCCAGATGTTTCTCTCTGCTGGCCTTTCTCCTCTTATTCCTTTAGAGCCCCAGTGACTTTAATGCCTGGTCAGATTCCGGCATCATCAGCCTTTCACCCCCTCATAGGACACACCGTTATGCAACAGAGCAAATGAGCAAATCAAATCATGACCCTGCTCTTATCTTCTTCTGAAAGATATTTAAATGGGACTGACCAGCCTGTATATACATTAGATGTAGAGGAAATGTGATATACATAGAACTTTGGATATCAAAAATCACTGAGTTTCAATGTATTTTATTAATATTACCATAGAGCATCAGAAGCAGATAACTACCAAATGCCAAGAAAAATGTGTCCACTTCATCAAAGTTATCTGCTAAGAATAACTTTAAACATTTGAATTCAAATCAAGAATCTGTGAATTCTGAGGCTTCTGTTCTTTCAACATATATTCTAATTTATTTGAAATGTGGTGTATACTAAGATATAACACACTGTTTTGTTCTTCATATTCTCCAGAATTCTCACATGGAGCTGAGCAAGTACCAGACTTTGCCGGGAAACTAAAAAGTAAAAAAGAGCGAGCCGATGGCTGAGCTTAATGGCCACAGACAGAGAGATGGAGAGAGTTTATCTCCTGTCCAGCCTTCTCCTGGCCACAGCCACGGCCGGGACTACACTCTCAGTGAGTTTCTCTTATGTAATCAACAGGACAATAAAAAAATCTGTTTTTATTATTTTGCCTGTCACAAGAAAGATAATTTTCAGTATTTTCTACCTTTGAAAGAAAACTTTTAATGAAATGTGTTGATAGTGAAGTCTTTAGATTCCCCAGAGCAAGTGGGACATTGGGCCTCATGCAAGAACCATTATAAAAAACTAACTTGTTGTTAAATGCGTACGAGTTATTTAAGAAGATTTGTTGCATTCACTATGCAGAATTTTTGATTTGTACTTCCATAGTACAATAATTTTCACGAGTGGTCCAGACCGGTCCTACAAGGGACACGCTCTTGTATGACATACAATGAACGAAATTATAAACCCAACACTTTTTTTTTTTTGCCCCCATTTTTCAGGAGCTTTACTCCTTTAAGATCTAATAACTTTTTTTACTTACACAAAAGGCTTATTTTGCTCAAATATTGTTCACAAAAAACAAGTGTGACATAATAAGATGTGATTAGACAGCATGATTATTGCAAATGTGCAGTTTTACTGTATTGGAAGGGCTCCGGGGGGGTCCAAAAACAGTCAATATCTGGTGTTGTGGTTAGGGTTCATTTCTCTCTCTCTCTCTCTCTCTCTCTCCACCCTGACTGCAGTTTGTTGTTGTAACGTATTTGAGTGGGCAAATGCTCACATTCGATGGCGTCTCACATTTAATGGCGTCTGGCACTTTGGAGGAGTGTTCTCTTCACGGATGAACCCTAACCCTAACACCAGATACTGACTGGTTTTGGGCCCCAAAACAAATCATGATTTTTTCATGCATAAAAGTCTAGGCTGAAATGGGCCTATATCAGGAGATTCAGTTAGATCCAGGGAACAGATATATGTTGTGCCTGAGGTCCTTGCAGAGTTTTGCACCAGTCCTTCAAATAGCGGGAGTTGTAGGCGGAGAAGGTTTCTACAGCCTTGGTTCCTACAAACTTGGACCCCTATTAAGCTCAAAGTCCCCCCCAAAGGACTTACCATCTCCAAAAAAAACACTGTTCACAAACTGCTCCAAATCGCTCTATTGTAGTCCAGCCTTTACTTCCGTGGATTTAACGTGCGTTACTGTAATTCACGTTATAATGCTCGCCTAGGCTAGCTGCTAGCGTGGCACGCCCACATACTCTGCTTCTGACTAACTTGTAGTGCTGACCTAGGCCTTGCGCATGTGCTACTCCCAACAAAGATGGAACAAAGGTGAGATGCCTCACTCAGTGGCTAAACGGAGAGCTCAACACACAGGGTGAAAAAAGGAGCTGCAGCAATGTGTAGTACAACAAAAAGATGGTGTTTTTTGAAAATAAAATCATGTAAACGTATTCTGATACAACCCCTAAATAAAATTATGAACCTGAAAATGAGCATAATATGAGCACTTTAAGCTCCGTGGTGTGAATTTCTTCTTTTTTATTCCTGGGTAACTCTTGGGTTTTTGTGAATGAAACTTGCCCATGAACAAGGCAGAACAGACATCCAGGGCCACACGCGATCCGTGATCGCAGAATTCTGTGGAATTTTTTCACAAATTTTCCACAAATTTCACACAGATTAAAAAAAAAAAGAAAGGCAAATAAAATTCAGAATGTTAACTAGGGGTGGGAATCACCAGACGCCTGCTGATACAATATTGTAATGATACAATATTATTGCGATTTTAAACATATAGCTATATTCTGCGATATATTGCAAATTATAACCTTTTTCCCACTTCTAATTTTTTTCCAAATTTCAAATGATATCCCCAAAAGGAAACTTTGTCAACACTTTTTTTTTTCTAAAAGATACATTTCTCTGTTTGGTCATATCACTTTTATTTATTGCTGCAAAATGGGATCAACACAATTATAATAAAAGACTGATACTTGGCGCCTGTGTATCGATACAATATTGCTACTGAAAATATTGTGATACTATGTTGTATCGATTTTTTTTTCCCCACCCCTAATGTTAACACATCTCCACTCTAAGCAGAAAAATAGTCTGATAATTTAGCAGATTTTCCTTCTGGATCACCGCTGAAAACTATAAAACAATCTGCAGATTAAGTTTAGGTCTGCTATTGACTACATCTTCCCAACTGACACCTCCTAGTATTCAATTCAAGCAATTTCTAACCACTTTGTACTATATAGAGAGTTTGGTGTTTTTGAGTTGGAACACTAGCAGACCTCACAGAAAAGGAGAAGTAAGATATATGAGAGAAAGACACAAAAATATTCTTGCACAAGGCCCATTGTTTCTTTCAAATGTAATTTTTCACTGCTGTTAGCACCACAAATTAACTTCAATTCACCTCAGTTGTGTGTGTGTGTGTGTGTGTGTGTGTGTGTGTGTGTGTGTGTGTGTGTATAGATATATGTATATATGTATATATATATATATATATATATATATATATATATATATATATATATATATATATATATATATATATATATATATATATATTCTCTCTGGTAGATAATTTAAAACCACTAAAATAAAATACCACAGGGTTAAGTGGGAAAATATGTTCTTGAACAGACCTCAGCAAAAAACCTAATATATACTAAACTGTAACCGTTGAATAACTCTTCAACTCAAGTAAACGTCAACTAACTTTGCTCCAACTGCTTCCTTCTCTGTGCCCTTTCTCCCTATCTCCTCCTCCTGTCTGTTTTGCTGTTGGATCTTTTGCTCTTTTCTCCATTTGTCTTATGGCTGCAGTTCGCTGCAGGAGTGCCAGTGCTCCGGCTTTAGGTACTGTATGCTCACACAGAAATTCAAATGTCAGCACTGGAAATACACTTTCCATAACAAACCAAGTCATTTGGCTAATGTTGTTGCTGTTACTCTGAAGCCATACAAAAAAGCTTTTATGACAAATAAAATCCTGTCAATTGGCATAAACAAAACAAGATTGACAGCCATACCTCAGAGGTAAGCAGAGGCATTGTAATACCTGGATTATAAGGAATCCTTCATGACTCAGAGAGCTGAAAAAGATACCCTGAGCATTCACTGAAAACACACACACACATATATATACACACACACACACACACACACACACACACTTAAAGCTAATAGGCATATAAGCACACAACCACCCATGTATCAGCCTACACAAAGCCAGAGTTTGAAGAAGGAGGGAGAGGGCGACGGGTGCAAGCTTTAGGATGTGTGTAGTTCCATATAAGATATTATGCGAGAAAAAAATGAAAGTGTGCAGTTCAACTAGCTTAGTCATCCAAAGTAAACAAAGGCAAATGTAACCTGACATCCCCTTTTGCTCTCACTGCCTCACAGAACAAACGCACACACAGGATGTCTTAAACAGGATGTCACTGAGAAAGAGCAAGTCGAGCAAGTGCAAAGTAAACAGGCAACATGTAATGAGGTAGTAACAGAATTGCGCAAGTTTGTTTTTAAACTCCTCAAGGAGGGAGTTCTTTTAGCCTTTGGTCAGGCTTTTGATAGGGATAGATAGAAATTGTTGTTCAATGACTTCATTACTCTTTAGATCATCCTGTTGGCCCATGTGACCTCTCATATATGGCTTGGACACTGATGTACATGTATATTTTTTTTGAGAAAAAGTGGGTGTGGCTAATCCTCGCTTCTGCTTTATTTCTGCTTGCTTTTGTCTCATTTCACTAATCTCCTCAGGATCCCCTGGAAAACATGACCTCTATAATGTTGGTGGGTATTGCATCTCAAGCCATGAACCCATCCACCTTCTGTTACCATCCTGTTAAAGTCAGTGTTCTTGACATGAGATTAGTGAATAATATACCCTGGGTCAAATGTACCTGTTTGTAGTGCAAGTGTTCGGCTTCATGGAAAACACTAAGAAAAGTCGTGGATACATTATTGTATTAATTCAGAATTACCAGCTTCTGTTTTAGTTCCATCAAGTGAAGGACACTAAATGACCAGATTTTTAAAGCATTATTATTGTGTGTGTGTGTGTATATAATGCTTTAAAACTCTGGTACAGTAAATATTTCTACTTTGATGAATCAGAGTGTCAATTCTTCTATACTTGTGTTTTTTTTCTGGCAGGGCATCCAGAAAAGCTAGAAGAGTGTGTTCTGTCAGACCAGTCGCCCCTGTCATCTGGAGTGGACTCTGGACAGCAGTCCCCTGTCTCACCAGAGAATAGGAAGAGTCAAAGAGGCATTAAGAAACTCTGGGGAAAGTAAGTTTTAAAAAAAAATGTATGTGCACATATATGAGGGGCCATCAGGGACAATATTCAGAAGTACCTTACATACATACAAGTTAAATACTCTCACACACACACTGCTGAAAGGCTTTCATATACACTACTGAAAAATTATACGCTCACATACTATACTGAAACCTCACACACATACAAATGAAATCCTCTCATTCACTCTTGAAAAGCTCTCATATACACTACTGATATGCTCTCATATACACTACTGACACACTTTCATATACACTACTGAAACACTTATATACACTACTGAAATGCTAGGATTTCACTTTCAGTAGTGTATATGAGAGCATTACAGTAGTGTGTGAGAACATATAAATACTGTATATGAGTGTTTCAGCAGTGTGTATGAGAGTGTTTCAGCAGTATGTATGAGAGTGTTAGAGTAAACATACATAAACAGTATCCTTTTCTGTGTTGCCTAACACAGCTACATTATCTCAGTCTCTGTCCCTTTTTCTATTTTTCCTTCACACACTTATCAGTGTTTCCATTGTACCCAGGATCCGTCGCAGCCAGTCAGGCAGTCCTGCCCAGGTTCACCACTCTGAGCTGGGAGAGTTCAAGAGGGGAGGTTTCAGAGCTACAGCTGGACCAAGATTGGCCCGTCCAGGGACCACACGGTATAAAAACATAATTATACTTACACATTGTTTTTTTCATATATAGTGTGTGTAAAATATTCTGTGTGCGAGAGGGAGAAACACTGTATTGAAGATAGTTGCCAGCTGCATTACCATTAACATTGACATCACAGGCTTTCCCTAATATCTTGGTAAATCCCAATGAGATAGTACTACTGTTTCCTGGTCTGGAATGTTTGTTTGGATTCTAATAACTGGGGCATGTTAAGGTCTGCTACCAACAGTCTGAATGAGTACACCGAGGCTGTGACATCATACATCAGCTTCTGTGAGGACTGCCATGTTCCATCATGCACCAGGGTGAGGGACAACAATGAAAAACCCTGGTTCACAGCCAAACTTAGAAGGTTAAGGTTGGATAAGAAAGAGGCAAAGTACAAGTACAATGGGGTGAAAGAAGATAAACGACTGTACTCTGAGAAGCTCCATCACCAATTATCAGCCAACGACGCTGTGTCTGTCTGGAAAGTGCTCAAGCTAATCACCAATTATAAACCTAAAGCCCCCCCCTCTCCACAAACAACCAACGCCTAGCCAATGACCTCAAAGAGTTCTGCTGCCGCTTTGAAAGACAAATGGACAGTCCTGTGACCGTAACCATCCCCCACGACACCTCCCAGCCAAGGGACAGTAAATATCCCCCACAACACTTGCCAACAGTCCCAGCTACAGTGCATCATTACCCCCCAAATCTTCAACCATCATCCCTATGCCCAAGAAGCCAAGAACCACAGGACTTAACGACTACAAACCCATTGCCCAGACGGTCGCTCTGTGGTTTTGAAGTCCTTGTAGCGCCTTGTGCTTTCCCACCTGGACCCCTTGCAGTTTTCCTACAGAGCCAATAGGTCTGTAAACAATGCAGTCAACCTGACCCTCCACTACATCCTCCAGCACCTGGACTCTGCAGGAGCCTACGACAAGATCCTGTTTGTGGATATACTGTAGGCTCTGCCTTTAATACCATCATCCCGGCTCTGCTTCTCCCAGCTAGGTGTGCCTGACTCCCCCTGCAGGTGGATCATTGACTTCCTGTCTGATAGGAAACAGCATGTGATGTTGGGAAAACTCAAAGTCCATCAGCACCGGATCCCCTCAGGGCTGCTTTCTTTCTCCTCTGCTCTTCTCCATGTACAGTAACAGCTGCACCTCCAGTCACCAGTCCGTCAAACTTCTGAAGACGACACCTCCCTCATCTGACTCATCTTTGACGGTGACCAGTCCGCCTACGGATGGTAGGCTGACCACCTAGTGATCTGGTGCAATTGGCACAATATAGAGCTCAATGCCCTAAAGACAGTAGAAATGGTTGTGGACATCAGGAAAAACTCAGCCCCACCTGCCCCAATGACCTGTTGTGAGTCCACAATTGACACTGTGGAGTCTTTCCGCTTCCTGGGAACTTTCAGCTGAACATAAGCTCCCTCATCAAGAAAGCACAACAGAGGATTTACTTCCTGCGGCAGCTGAAGAAATTCAACCTGCCAATGACAATGATGGTGAAAGCGCTGTGAGATAACTGTTGTTATGATTTGGCGCTACATAAATAAAATTGAATTGAATTGAATTCTACACAGCCATCATCAAGTCCATCCTCACATCCTCCATCACCATCTGGTACGCTGCTATCTCTGCCAAGGAAAAGGGCAGACTGCAGCGTGCCATTCGGTCTGCAGAGAAGGTGATTGGCTGCACTCTCCACCTCTCCATCCATCTTGATCCACTGCTGGCTCTACATGCCACTGTACTTTCTTATGCTGCTGTGCTGCTCTTCTTATTTTTATTTTTAATACATACTGTGTATATATGTTAATACTTATATTGTTATATTCTGGCATTTGATTCTCTTTGGCATCTTTTTTTTATTTAGAGATTGTGTGACGTGCATCTACAGCACCAAAGCAAATTCCTTGTATGTGTAAAAAACGTACTTGGCAATAAAGCTTTTTTGATTCTGATTCTGATAAAGGTACATTCATGTGCTGTTACATTTGTACCACCTTTCTACTTGGAAAGCAAAGTTTACATGATTCTTTTCACAACGTCCACGTCCAAGTGATTTTCATATTTTACTAGCATGAATAAGCTGTAGCTACGTGGATGGTAGGAATAATGGATTGAAAAAATCTACTACACATTTGTTAAATGGCCAGCAATAACTTGCTGAAATATACAAGATTCCATTGTGGTCATCTTTATTATATATTACTCACACACCTTTAAAATTAGCTGTAACCCAACACTGTATGTTGTATGTGGTTCCAGGTCCATTAGTCTCATTTCAAACTTGTTTCTCTGTTCAATGTTAATATTTGTTTTTTTCTTCCATCTCCATGTCAGAGACCTGAAAATGCCTTTTTGTAAGTGGAGCACAGAGCAGGTGTGTGACTGGCTTGAGGAAATTGGACTTGGTCAGTACAACATTCTTGCTTGCCAATGGGTTACCAGCGGTGATACTCTACTGTCGGCCACCCAGCAAGACCTAGAAAAGGTATATGCGCACACGCGCGCGCGCGCGCGCACACACACACACACACACACACTCATCTATTATCTCCTCTATATGGAGCATGTTTCATAAAATGGTGCATCTGAGACATCTGTCTGGCTCAGTTGGTCTACCTGACAAAAAAATCTTCCAAATATTTTTCAGTTCTACCTGTCTAATCATTGCTGCTGTCTGTCTGTCAATTTGGCATTTAGCAATGCCTGTCTCGGCTTTTCAACCTGGTTGTTAGTTTCGCCTTCAACACTGTCACATTGTCCACCTCACCCCCCTAAGCTTCTTTGTCTCTCTCATCAGGATCATTTCAATTAGATAATTCACTCTAATGGTGGTATATTCTTAATTTCTCTCAGATTTAAGATTCATTTAATTTATACAGTTTATTGATTCCCAGTGGGGAAATTACAATTTCCACTCTGTTTTGTTAGTAATCACTACACACAGGCCTGAAACACACACGCCCAGGACCTACTCATGCACAAATGGAAAGATGTTAGTTAGTGCTGGTTGGGGGGGTACGGTGCCTTGCTGGTCTGTACGAGAACATGAATCAGCAACCCTCCGGTTCCCAACCCAGCTCCCTATGGACTGACGAACTGTAATGGTCACCCATACTGTCTTCATGTGCAGCTTTTTTTATGTGATGGGGAACATGCATTGTGTGTATTTGTGTATGTCTTTTACCTGTAGAAAATAATAAGCTGTGTTATCAGAGGCTTGAGTTGGGACCACGGATTGTTTACGGACTGACTGACTTATACATTTTTTCCTTATGAGTGGTTTGTTGTAGGCGGGGGTATAAAGGACACTGGTTTGGGACGTAAGGGGGGGATCAGCTGATTGATCAGGAAGGGAGAGACTTTGGAGATCAACAAAGGAGGCGGTTGGGATTGGAGAGGGCTCTGGTTTTCGCAGGCCTGCCAGATGGGTTCAATTGCGGGATAAATTGTTTATTTTTCTCGGTGGATTATCAGTTGGGAATTTTCTCTGGACTACTGCATCAACCCTTCAACTAATTGGACTGTGGCGAGGTTGCGTAAGTTACCCATGCAACACTTATTGGCTGCGGCGTCTCGCCACGCTTCACCCGGCATTTTTGTTTGTGTTTTGTTTTCAAATGAGGAGGACTATTCTTTATCCGGATTATTTAAGTTACCTAAACAAACTTTTGAACTGCGGGACATTGGGTCTTTTTGTGGGGGGGTTTCAATGTGTGGGAGTGTTTATGGTCGTGTTGAATAGGTTTGTATGAAGGAGTACGTTGTTTTGTTTCAATACACTCTGTTAAACTCATATCTATGTTTTCCTTTGTCTATTATTAATCTCACTTAACGGTACTTAGAGGTGTTGTGGTAGATGACTTAGTTGCAGTTTAATTAAGTGTAGGTTGTACACACCTTGGCAGATATCAGATTTGCCCATTACCTTTTATATTTTTTGCGTGATGTGCTCTTCCCTTGCTGTTTGGTGTAAGGTGAATTGTTACACTACTACCACCCTTTCTATTTAGCAGCAGCCCAACAAGATGAAATAAGATATTTCTCACACTGTGTCTCCAGGAGCTGGCGATGAAGAATCCGCTACACAGAAAGAAGCTACTATTAGCCATCAAGACGTTCAGCAGCAAGAAGTCTGAGAAGTCTGCAGAGCTGGATTACATCTGGGTCACTCGTACGCACTGAAAACCACACACTGAAAGAAAACACTCTATGACAGAACTTCATTCTGATATTCCCTTATAATAAACTGTTATATTTTATATTCCAAAGGTTGGCTTGATGACATTGGACTTCCTCAATATAAAGACCAATTTAATGAAGGAAGAGTGGATGGGCAGGTGCTGCAATACCTTACTGTGGTGAGTTAACTAATAATCATTAGGGTTGGTTACCGATTGCGACGCCTCGTTTCGGTGGCACTGTTTTGTGCTCTTTTCAGGCACCGCACCGTTTTATAAGTATCATTTTAGCACTGGTATTGGAAAAACCCTAAACAATACCCAACCCTAATGATCATGGTGATCATGATCATGATGATTGTCAAATATATATGGTGGAATAACAGCTGATCGGTACACAGCTTTAAAGTTTAACCAGGGTTCAGGGAATTCTATATAAGAAATCAGGTTGCCTCATCTGTCTGTCCCAATCTTATGAAGCAATATCTCAGGATCCCGTGGAGTGTATGTCTTCAAATTTGGCCCAAACAACTAGCTGGTTGACACCAGACCCTTCTCAGTTGTAACTGAGAGTGGGTCTGGGAAAGGTTCATTCATTTCCAAAGGAGTGTCACCAACGGATGCCACTCTAGGCGCAATTGGATAGACCTAAAACCAGTCAGAGTGATGAAGGAAATGACGTATATCAGACTTTTGCAGAATCTAGTCGACAAATCTTTTTTAGACATGAAGGCTTCGAGTGTTCTTTGGTCACGGTTGTGATTGGTGCCTCGATTTGGAAAAATTGGAAATGGGCTTGAATGGGCTCTTGGCCAGACGTACCTGCAGAACAGATCTAAAAGATTTTGAAAGTCAAAGGGCAAGGTCACTGTAACCTCACAAAATAATGTTTGGCCATAATTGAAGAATTCCTAGACTGATTATTAGGGCTGCACGATATGAGGAAAATATCTAATTGCAATTATTTTGGCTGATATTGCGATTGCAATACGATTCACAATATTGGAGGGAATGATAATGTTTCTATTATTCTTATTTTCATAAAAAATATTAAAATGTAAAGGATTATATTGTGATTTCTGCAAGGATCTGTATCAATCATGTTTTTTTCTTTAGCCTGTAGGATACAATTTGTAGGCTGGGACATCTCTGCAGCACCACAACACTTATTATGCCATATTTTGCCTTTAACAAATATTGCACCTGTACTTGGATATTGCAAATTTCTTATCGCGATTTAGATCAATCTTGATTATGTGTAGCCCTACTAATTATTACAACATTTCACACTTATGTCTAATAATAAGGATAGGCCATAATAAGGATTCTGGCCTTCAATGCATATGGGCGGCTGTGTCTCAGTGGTAGAGTGGATGTCTGCCAATCGGAAGGTTGGTGGTTCAATCCCTGCAGTCCCATGCCAAAGTGTCCTTGGGCAAGACACTGAACCCCCAGTTACTCCCGATGCGTCACAGTGTAAATGTGTCTGAATGTTTATCTGATGAGCAGGTGGCACCTTGTACGGCAGCCTTGGCCACAGTATATAAAAGTGTGTGAATGTTGAATGGTTCCTGTACTATGTAGAAGCGCTTTTGAGTAGTAATTTTGACTAGAAAAGCGCAATATAAATACAATCAATTTACATTTATATACTCAGCAACACAAGTGGAGAGGTTTGGTCAGATGCTGAATTGGTGAAACTAATCTTGAAACAGCGGTAATTTTTTAGATCTTTTGTGCTGCAAGGTTGAAAATTTGTGTGAAGCATCCATGTTTTGCTAATAAAAAAACACGCTTAATACCTTTTTATTAAACTGCTTTAAACTCTTCACTACATATATTATATGAGTCTGGACAGGATTGAATGTAAACTTCTCCTTGACTGGTTGGCGGAAGCATGCAACAGCAAGGCAGTGGAGCTTTGTTGTCCTTGTTTTTAGCCATGTGTCTGTTTCTGTGTGTACTTTGAAAGCAACAAAATTCCGTAGTCAACATATGTACAGTATGTGTTCACACTTACTTGGCCATTAAAGCTGATTCTGATTCTATTTTTTGGCATAATACATGAATTTGAAGTAATCGTTTTCACTTGCTCAGGATTAAAATTGACATAACAAAAAACTTGAAAGTAAGAACTAGATGCTCAATTTCTCTTCCCCTTGTCATAATTTCCCCCCTCTCTGTCTTCTCTCAATCTCAGAATGACCTGTTATTTCTTAAAGTGAGCAGTCAGCTGCATCACCTCAGCATCAAGTGCGCCATTCATGTTCTCCATGTCAACAAGTTTAACTCCAACTGCCTAAAACGCAGGCCTGGAAATGAGGTAAGTAGATATGGTGTGTTTGTGTGACCATGTTGTTTAAAAGAGGAGCTGAAGTGTATGCTAGTTTTGGCTTGCTAAGCAGTCTTCAGTTTCTATGCACCACATATCTAAGCAATCTAGAAAACTTTAGGTCTGCTCCAAAACTTAAAGGAGAATTCCGGCTAATTTTTATGTTCTTCTAATCTTGATCGTTATAAATATGCTACAAATACACAAGGAACTGCTGCGTTATGATTTTTACAAAAGCCGGGCTGAACACATTTATTAACAGCAGGTAGCAGCTAACAGCTAGCTCTAGCAGCTAACCAGGCAAGTAAGCTACCCACTGGCAAGAACAAGACAGAGTAGGTGAATTAAAACAATGTCTGACATGAAAGCGCATCTTGATGTTATGTAAGGGCCCTGTTCATGTGGTACCAACATATTAATTACATTTTGTGTCTGTTAAGAGGCACAAAGGCACTCTAAAACTTTTTACTTTTCAAAAAGAAGACGTATTGTATCTAAGCAAAACTACTCAGACAGTCAGTGAATGTCTCAGGTTTTACTCTGTTCCTTCCTGTAACCTGGCCAGAAAACTCATTCTGGTCAGAGTGAATTCTACAGCTTCTTGTGAGCTCCTTTCTCCACTCCGCAGTGAATAAAACTCACTTAATCAGACACTCTGTCTTAATGCCGTACGGCACTTTTAATTACTATACAAATAAATTTCACTTAAATTCAAATAATGTGTGTGTGTGTTTCAGAACCACTTCAGTCCCAGTGATGTGATCCAGTGGTCCAACCACAGAGTCATGGAGTGGCTGAGATCTGTGGATCTGGCAGAGTATGCACCAAACCTGAGGGGCAGTGGAGTGCATGGAGGGCTGGTAGTGAGTACACACAATCCCACAGTTTATGGGAAAACAAAAAACTAAATGCTACAGAAAGCATCTTAAATTTGTCTCTTCTCTCATAGATGCTGGAACCTCGGTTTAACTCAGACACGCTTGCCATGCTGCTGAACATCCCTACGCAGAAAACACTGCTGAGACGCCACCTAGCCACCAACTTCAACAGCCTGGTGGGAGCACAAGCTCATCAGGAGAAGAAGGAGTACACTGAAGCCGTGGGGTACACCCCACTCAGCATCACAGCTAAAGTCAAGGTAAGATAATACAAGTTCAATTATAAAATGATAGTAACTTAATTTGTATTGCACCTTTTGTGCAAGGAATGCAGTAAACAGTGATAAGGAAAATGACATGACATAAACTGAGCACAAACACAGAGAATCAATGTAAAATAAAAACAGGAATAGATTACCATAAGTAATGGAAAATACTGTTAGGTAATACTAGAATAGAAAGGCTGCATAACATATAATGGAAGGTAAAACCCGCTGAATAATAATTATACAAATACAGTTAAAAATATTCATATCGGTGCCCATGTTTGTGGCATGAGTAGTGTAGATTTTAATTTTTAACATGAAAACTGAAGAAGTACCAAGTACCATTAAATGGCAAGAGTGGAAGAGGAAGTACTTGGAGGCAACAATGCTCACACACCAATCTTCCTGCGTGTGTGAGAGAAAGCACCTTAATCCGAGGCAAAACCTTGGTGTGTCAGCGCAGTTTAAGCTCTGAGCCTTTCAGTGTGTTTAAACCTGTCAGAGTAGAGTAAACCCCAGACTGCTCTGCTCCTCCTCGCAGCTTTAAACCCCAGCCATCAGCTGCAGCCTCAGCTTTAAGTCCCTCTGTGCTCTGCTAAAGAAAAATGGAGGAATAATCCGCCCTTAAACACAATGCTGTCGTCCCATTTGTGACCTTGGACACTTAGATCTTAAAGGCCGTGTTGCAAGGTTAATTTTCCAAGGAATTTGCTTGTTGGTATTAAACATTTAAACTGTTATAAATTGTATTTTATGTTGTTGGGTATCACAAAACAGAATATAATATGAAAAAGTAGGTACTATTTTACAGCGGAATGCAATGATTCTCATGGGGAGATTTCACAGGTGGGGCTGGCAAATTAGCCCATAGCTAGCATGATGTCTTCTATTTCTAGATCTAGATAAGTTTACCGGGACTTATCTGAACTTTTTATCAGAATCCTTTATACATGATTCTGATAAATTTAAAAGAAAAACACCCTTCTGCCATGTTAGGAGTGTTGGCATTACATAGTTTGTCACTAGAGGGCACTTTAAGTTTCATATCTTAAGTTTGTATTTTTTTTTTTTTTTAAACTGCATTGTCATTATTTTTAGTGAGGACTCATAAATTACCACAAATAACTAACGTTAGGGAAATCAGTTTTTGTTTTGTTACGCGTTTCTGGATTTTTGTTATTTTTAAATATATATTTTCCGATATATTGGAAATCTGGATTTTATCAACCAAATATTTGTATTGATATTGGCCTTAAGAATCCTTTATTGGTCCTGCTCCAATCCCAACTCATTCCTCTTTCATCAGGCCATCAGTTCTTGGCAATTCCTTATTTTCCCTCTCACGTCTGACAGATTTGAAATTATACAGCTGCGGGCCATTATACATGTTATTAGTGGTTCTCTTCCTCATCCCAATCAGTCACCATAGTTCTAGAACTAGGCTGAGGCTAGTCTCCTCCTCGTCTCCCCAAAGTTATGTCATCACTGAATTGCAAAAAAAACCCTGCTAATACCAAAAACAACAAATTGGCCTTTAACACCATTTGGAGACATTTTTTAAATGATATACATATCTTGAGGGCTTTATGTGCCCATTAATCGACAGTGGTGGTTAACCTTCAACATGGTCTTTAAATTCCTTATGCAACTTTGTGTGTTGCATAAGGAATATAAATATTTATGTGTATTTTGTGGACAAATATAACCTCTGTGCGTGCGTGCGTGCGTGTGTGTGCGGATTTTCTCCCTGAGGACTAGCCATATACCAAGTTATATCCTATAGAGCTTTCTAATAAAATCACAGTGGCTTTAGTTAGTTAGCTTACCACGTGTATAAAAGCTGCTGTTGCCTGGTATCACGTTTTACTCACATGCAGTAAATGCAAAATTGATGTTTAGATGGAACAAAATACCTCCTTTCACCTGCCAATAACATGTGACAAATCAGCATGATTTCATGTGCTCAACATATTAAACTTTCTTTTTTTTTCAACAAAGTGCAGATTGTTTCTCATATCTCCCTCCATTCAAATTGTAATTATTTAATACAATAATATCTGACAACTAGTAATATCTAATCTGCCTTTGTGCCTGTTTGCTTGTGATTGTTTCAGTGCAATAGTGCAGTGCCCGTTGAAAGTGGGTCTGTTCGGTTGCTTGGCCTGTAATATTGCTGGTTGCAGTTTTCTCGAGAACCGCTCATCACACTGAGCTTTCTTGGGTCTTGAGCAATACACCTGCCATGATATTGTTGCATCCCCCTTGCTCGCCCCTTGCTAACAGCTAGCTAATTGGAATTTCTGGGAACAAAAGTATTTATTCCGAAACTTACATCTTTGATGCTTGAAATGTTAAAATCCCGGCACATTAAGGTACGTGTCCATGTACGCGTTGTTTTTTAATGGATAGGATTGCCCCGCTACCCAGCATTGCACGCTAGTGGACTTGCTACTAGTTTCTCTTTAATGACCACTGCCAAGCAAAGAAAACCGCATTAGTTATAGTTCAGGTGGAGAGTGCTACTACAGCCCGGGGGACAGCGAGAGGCTGTTCAAACGAAAACCCCACAAGTGTAATGCATTCACTTGAGAACAAATATTTGCCATGTTTTTTCTAAATGATTAACATAATTATCTCAGAACTTGTGACAATTGTGACTAGTTTAATTGAAAAAAGTCTGCTGTTTTTTATCTGAATTATATCTGATTCTACTCGAGCTACTCCCCCACTGTTATGCAAAGTTTGTTAACATGCCATGTGACCAAACTGCACCAAGCAACTGCATTAGTTATTGAGCAATACAGCCCCCAAGTGTAGATCGGATGAACAGTTCCTTTAATCCACCGTATTTGTTCTTACCGATATTTGCGGTGCACACTCCGTGGGTTTTTCCTTCAGTTAAAGTCATAAATGATAGCCCAAACCCCGAAAAATTTTTTTGTCATAAACTAAAGTTATCCTAAGACTTCCAGTCCGCTGTATTATATTATATAATATTAGACAGTCATATCCCTTTTTTTCATTTTTGTTGCAGCCGAAGAAGTTGGGCTTCTCTAACTTGACTCACCTCAGGAGGAGGCGGCCAGATGAATCCACAGACTACGTCTGTCCAATCGAGTCATCTTCACCTCAGTCAGGAGGACAGTCTTCAATGAATGGGGTGCAGGTGCGGCCCCACGCCGGCTTCAGAGGCCTGAGCCCAATCCTGGACAGAGAGCCTGACCGCCCCAGGGACCAGGTGGGGCTTGACAACAGTAGAACTGGCCCATCTCCATGACAGCAGCTTTGAGAACAACATGGCAAAACTGTGTCAACATGCTTTCTATCAACCAATTTCTACTGCTACCAATCTGCTTACTTTGCTTGCGGCCCATAATACCTCAGCCCATGCTCCTCTAAACCCCAGAAATCAGCCCGACCCTGTGCCTTACGAGGGAAGAGATTCAGAGACACCCAGATAAACCTGCCTGACTGTTTAACAAAACACAGCTGCTTGTCTTGAAGGGTGTACTTAGATGATGGATCTACACATTTGAAGTATTTTGATTTAATTTCCAGTGAGACGCTTTACTAACCCGACCTCTGCCTCAAACCTGTTCCATGATCTAACTCATCATGAAAGAACACAGCTTCTCAATGGACTCCACTTCCTGGGACATCACTTCTTCCATACAGTAAATATGGATATCTCTTGTTGTATAGTATTAACCCTCTGGGCCGCCAATGTCATATATGACATCAAAATATACTTTTATACCATATTCAATGTCTCCAGATCAAGAGAGAGAGACTTACTTTTTTTTTATTGTTTAGAAGCAGAGAGATGTGCCGTTTGAACTAGGTCTTCTTTATCGTAGGCCTTCCAGAAGCTTTGGCATCCAGCCTGTAACTACAGTGCCTTGTACAATAAATCCATAATTATGAATCCATAAATCACAATACAAAATGTTAGATATATCCGCATTGCTGATTATTTAATATAAATGTTAACATCTATGCCTTTCCAAAGAGGGCTTCTGTCTTTTTTTTTTGGAAACTTTTCACAATAATTCCAGAAAAATGATTCCTGAACAGTTATTTATTCATCTTTTTTCATATGAAAAGGTATTGTTTTACTGTTAGCCCGCCATCTTGACTCCCAGAATGTTGTGGGCTGAGTGTGTTGACCAATCAGAGGCTGTCTTCCTCCGTATCTTTTTGGCATCCTGACTGTGTTACTTTGCTGCTACTTATAGTAAAAGTGGAACAAATGAGCTGAAATATTGATATAACAGCGTAATTGTATTAAATAAAGCATAGATTCTTATTTTCACATTGGGATAGTATTGTAGGAGACATAACATTTTTTTTGGAGAAGAGCTTATGGACTTTAGTTTTTAATTTGTGTTAGTTACAGTGTTTATTTTTGTTTCCTCTGATTGCCAATACTTGGGAGATTTTTTTTTCTTTTAAAGCCTTGTTCATTATTGTTCTCTGTATGATTTCAATACATTTCTGTGAGATCGAATTACGGTTTAGTTTTTACTATTGCCTTTATAGTCATTTAAAAAATGTATACAATCATGCAAAATACCTGCATCATACAAATCTTGATAGCCCAGTTTGTTCTGAAAAAAAAGATGTATATAACTTGATTGTGCAGTAAAGGGTTTAGGTTATACAAGGAAACCAGGCAAAATGACTAAGGCTCCAGAGGGTTAAGCCATTTCGCTAACATTTGTGCACACCCATAAGATAATTTTTATATGTGTGTGTCATTCATTATTTACAATTTAGATTTTACAGTTTATTACAGTTCTGTCATGTAGTTGAGATGAACTTGTGCAATATTTTCATAATATTATGGAGGGCTTCTATTTAATATTTATGTAATTGCAGACCAAAATATAAAATAGCATGTTTAGTTTGAACCTGAGGTGGTGATTTTGTATTGTTATTTTCATATTTACTGTAATAGTATTTTTATAGAAGAAAATCCTGCTCCGCTAAAGGAAGCTTACATGTGGTCATGTAAATGTAAAAAAGATTTATCAAATCACTTAATAAATAAAATTATCGTGTGTAAACTTGATTCCTTCTTTCTACACAAAAGGCAAGGAAGTCAGAGTAGAAGTAGACATATAAAGCAGTAGATTTCATTTTTCATTCACTTATTTTGGGAGTACACCATATAAGGGACATGTTTTTTCTTCAGGAAGAAAACACTATATCCTTTATTTTCCTTAGTAAATACATCCTAACGATAAAGAAAAACAGATGTGGGCAGCATGCCTGAGTAACCAACCACTAACCTGCTTTTATCATCATCATCATCATCATCATCATCATCATCATCATCATCATCATTTTGGCTGTCATGGCTGTTTATGATGCCAACGTCCCCCTCGGCAGACCAATCTGAGCCAAGATGGCTGCTGACCATTACATGGTAACCCTGTTAAAGATGACATGGGAAGTGCATGTTTGAGTATAGCTTAGCATGCAGTTGTATGTATAATCTACATGCATTTTTCCAGTCAGTAGTGTATAGTACACTTCTGCATAAATGCAAATTTGATTAACTGCTACATAACAGTGGCCTTCAATGTTTTTTAGACCAAGGACCCCTAGCTGAAAAAGAGACAGAGCAAGGACCCTCAACTACATTTATTGTATAAAATTGAGTTGCATATTAAACTGGGCCTACATTAATGTGTAGGGTGGCCTAACACCTTTACGTATACCTTTTATGGTGCATACAACACCTAGCTTTTAAAAAATAAAAATTGTTGGCATGTTTATATATTTTAACAATGTTCATCAATGTTGTGTACATCCAAAATGCTTTCTCTATACTACCAATATGTTGGATTCAAGTTAATGTGTGTTTTCAGACCATTTCAGACCATTTTTTAAACCCTCGATCAGTAATTTGGTGGCCCCCCTGCAGCAACTCTGAAGAACCCCTAGGGTTCCCGGATCCCCTGTTGAAGATCTCTGCTATATAGTAAAGTCTAGAAGACTCATCATTGAAAGTATGTCTGTAATCATTATAATGGGTTCATGATACGTGTGTGCGTGTGTGTGTGTTGCAGATGGCGATTACAGAGGGTACAATGATGCAAATAGAAGCTCTGTCTGAAAGCTTCAACAACCTCACAGTAAGCACCAACACACACAAGCTGCTGCTAATGACTTGTGCAGCTGATTAACACACCAAGTAACTGCTCCACAGACATTTGAGTTAGATGGAAAACGGTGGAGTTTATCTGGGGGAAAAACTCATTAAAACAAGTTGCTGGTACTTCATTACTTGCATATGCTAGACTTGGTTCTTTTGCTCCTGTTGTGTTTGCTAAAGTCATCTAAATAATGGAACCCTAAGGGTTTTGGATAGCAAACATGTAAAACCACTTCTTGTGAGCTACCTAAGGTGAACCAGTTGAGCCTTGAGATCTTAGAGAAACAATTATGATGTACTGCTAACATACTGTATATTAATTTCAAAGTGAAATATATAGTCTAAACCTGTAAAGATTAAATCATTTTGACATTTGTTATTTTTTTAACTTGTTTATTAAGAGCAAACATATGACGGTTATTATTTATAAAACAATTACAATGTTTATGCTACCCCTGGTACCAAAAAGGCCTGTGGCCTAAACTAATCCAGCTAACTGATAATGAAAATATAGACATTTTTTCACAGCAGACCTTTTGAGATGTCAAAGCATGAAAAGCATTAATGTGTAATTCATATCTTTAATAACAGCTGCATTCTGTGTAGGTTTGCCAGTTCCATGGTGTTGTATTGTGCTGATGGCTTACTGACAGGCAGTGAGTGAAAGTAATTAATAAAGTAATAAAGGTCCATAATACCACAGTGTAAGAATACAGAATACTGTTCATTCAGACGCGCGGCTGTGGCTCAGTGGTAGAGCGGTTGCCTGCAGTCCCATGTCGAAGTGGGCAAGACACTGAACCCCGAGTTGCCCCCGATGCTGCGCATCGGAGTGTGAATGTGTGTGAATGTTTATCTGATGAGCAGGTGGCACCTTGTACGGCAGCCTCGGCCACAGTGTATGAATGTGTGTGAATGGTGAATGTATCCTGTATGATGTAAAAGCGCTTTGAGTAGTCGTTAAGACTAGAAAAGCGCTATATAAATACAGCACATTTACATTCAAATTTTTACTTAAATAAATTGCCTAATGTTCCCCTGACATAGTGCTCTTTGGATACTTTTATATAGACCTTAGTGGTCCCCTAATACTGTATCTGAAATGTCTTTTGTATAGACCTTAGTGGTCCCCCTAATACTGTATCTGAAATGTCTTTTTGTATAGACCTTAGTGGTCCCCCTTATACTGTATCTGAAGTCCATTTTATATAGACCTTAGTGGTCCCCAAATACTGTATCTGAAGTCTCTTTTATATAGACCTTAGTGGTCCCCTAATACTGTATCTGAAGTCTATAGACCTTAGTGGTCTCCTAATACTCTATCTGAAGTCTCTTTTATATAGAACTTAGTGGTCCCCCCCTAATACTGTATCTGAAGTCTCTTTTTATATAGACCTTAATGGTCCGCTAATACTGTATCTGAAGTCTCTTCAGCCTTGTTGCAGAATTAGAGCCACTAGAGCCAGTCCCACAATGAGCTTTCCTTAGTATGTGCCATTTCTGAGTCTGTAGCTTTTGAGGAAGAGAGAGGGCGGGCAAGGTGGAGGCTGGGGTTGTGGCCTTGACCAACTGCCACTTTGCTCGTTTGAAAGCCATGATGTCTGTCTCTCATGGGCAGGCCAAATTCTCTGGGCGGGTAAAGCAGAGAAAGGGGAGGTAACCTTGCCCCTTATGACCTCATAAGGGGCAAGATTCCAGATCAGCCCATCACGCATATTAATGTTAAAAAAAACCTCATACAATGACATTTTCATGCCATGGGACCTTTAAGATTTTGGCAATATGCTTAGTTATTTTCTTGCAAAGAGTTAGATAATAAAATTGTCAACTTTACTGCTGGAGCCAGCAGTTACTCAGCATGAAGACTGGAAACAGGGCGTAAACAGCTAGCCTGGCTCTGTCCAAAGGGAAAAAAAATATTTCACCTCCCAGCACAACTAAAGCTCACTAATTACTACTTAACATGTTATATCTAGTTTGTTTAATCCATACAAAAGACAAAGTCTTTTGCCATTAGCAGTAACTCTCTAGTCTCCGCTTGAGGCCTGGGAATGGCTGGCAGTTTTTGTCACTTTTGGAAAGAGCCAGGCTAGCAGCAGGTTTATTATATCTATTTCCAGTCTTTATGCCAAGTGTGGCTGCAAGTTCCAGCTGCATATTTAGCACACAGACATGAGAGTGGCATTGATCTTCTCATCTAATGTTTTGACTAGAAAGCGTGTACGCACATTTCTCAAAACATAGAACTGTTTCTTTACATTAAAGTGCACAAAAATAATTTACTTAAATGATAAAAACGAAAAGAAAAGTAATTAAATCTTAATCTTTTGATATTGATTGGTCTGTTACATTTAAGCCATTGCTAATTAAGACTATCAGCTCCACCCAACACTCTCTGTATTTCTCAGTATGACTATGTTCAGAAGATTGTGGCGTCCGATGATTTTTCTACGCAGAAGCTTGATTGAAGATAATTACCTTTTCTGAAGAGTCCATGATGTTTTTTTAATCCTCCGTGTCCTCTTTGGCTGCTAGCAACTGCGTGTCGGAGGGGTGGGGGCGCGTGAGCGATCACGGAGGGCTTATATCATGTGGACGTGCCGAAAGTGTTGTTGTCATCACTTAGAATTCCTCATGTGGGCAACAGAAACAACGCACTATAGCTTTCACATGTAAGCAGCATTTTATTGTTCTAATCAAGCTGGTCGAGGTGGAGCTAATTATACGTACTTAATATAGTTTATGTATAATATCAAAAAGAAAATCTGAAATCTACACAGTAACAATAGCTGTCTGAGGATTCTCTCGAAAATACAAGGGAGTCTTTAACTGCATTAGTCCCACCTGTCCTTTTTCATGCTATGACAAGACAACAAAATCTGTTGTGAAATTGCTTATTGTTTCTCACCTCTACTGTAAAACTGGTGGTGCTCTGACTTGGGATAAGTTTTCCTCATACATCTTGCAAGATGCTATTTGTTATGTGTAGCATTTTAGACAAAACTGGTATCATTTCCATAACAAATGAGACCTATGGATGTCCTATTGGAAGTACTTTGTAATGCACACATTACACACATCAGTTTTCAAGAGTAAACTTCCAAATCAGTTTACTCTTGTAGTTTACTCATACATGTGCAGTTTGTTCTATTTTGTACCAAGAAGACATATCTAAAAGAGTCTCTGATGGTCTTATTGATTTAGAATATTGTCATGTAAACTGAAACTAATTATGTTAACTGATCCCAGCTCAGTGGCAAACACCAACTCCCAAGCTCTCTAACCCATTAGCATGATGCTTTGCTTCCAGTACCTGCTCAGCCGAGACGAGCCACGGAAGGAGCTGAGCAAGGAGCGGCACTGTTGGCGCCCTATGTAAAACAACCACAGAGACTTTTAGCAACCAATAAGAAACCTGTACTGTATCTCAAGCTACAGCCTACCACTGCAGCGTGGAGCTCCTTCTACTAGCCGCTGATACCTCATGTAACACCTACAGTCACCCTGAAGTCACAATGGAGTGGACTCACACAATGTGGAAAACAATCATCATATGTTGCTTCTAAATATATATTTATTTTAAATTTCTACAATAATTAACTGAACTTTTAGTTTTAGGATTTCCTTTTTTTTAACTGCTTTTGCTTTTTTTGTTTCTATTAAATGCTCATATTAACAACTGTATACTGTGCATACTGTAATGCTACGCTATGTCAAAGGGGAGAACAGGGCCACATTAGTAATTTCTTATTCTAATGGTCATCATATGATATGCAAAGTTTAAAATATTTTGATGGAGTGATGATGTAACAGTGCCCATGACTGTAAGCTCTAACATAACAAATGGAGATTCAGCCATTTGTAGGATCTCACAAGAGACAAGACAAGAGTGGCCAAAATAGAGCCAGATTGAAAATGCATTCAATCAATGGCAAGGAAACACACACACACACACAATGACAACTGTGTTGACCTAAGTTCCCCTGCATGCTCCTTTTGAAGTTAAGAGACATTACCAGCACAAATGTGGATACAAATTGTTATTTTGTTACAACTGTTAGATCTTCTCAGTAGAGATATGTGAAAAGGCTGAATAGGATAAAATCTTACCTGACCTTTGTTAGGTGGCTGTGGCTCAGGAGGTAGAGCCGTCATGTACCAATCCTCTACTTGTCGAATTCTTCCTTGGACATGATGAAAACATGATGGAACATTTTGAAGCTGAAACGCCAGATACTATTTTCTCAGGAGTTTGGGCTAGAAGGAATACTTATCAAAGATATATTTCTATGCTATGTGTTTATGTTAAACAATAAATACAAATATTGGCCAATGTGTCATTATTGTATTTTGTAAACTCTCAAATTGGACACAACAATGTAAAATAACAGGAATATTTTGTCTGGTATTGAAAAAAACAAAACAAGGTTTTAGGAAGTTTGTGCAAGCTTAAGTCCAAAGCAGATAAAGGTCTAAACGTCTTTATGTAAAAAAACAAGCTGAAGTGGCAGGATAAAAGTGCCCAATTTGTATAGGGGCCAGTAAAAGTTGACTTTGGGCAAGTAGAATGTTTTTCTTTTCATTTTTCAAAAACCTTAACATTAAACCCTGTCTTTAAGCACTGTATAACTGGCCTTGTCCACTTAGGAAAGTAGAAAACCTCCTCTTACAATATATACATATGACTGCACAAAAAGTAAAGTAGGAATTGTTATGTTTGGTCGGCAAAATTAAAGCACTTTGACAGACAGAGTGGTAAAGAGGTAATGTTAAGGGTTTTGGAAAGTTACCTCATGCTAACACACAGTATATGCACTAATCTGCATTAACACAATCCTACAGTAAAGTCATTCAAATATCCTTCAACTGGACTACTTTACAGAAAGATGAAGTCAAAACTGGAATTTCAACAAGAACAGTATATGTCAGATGTGACCTTTAAGTCTCTCTTAACCATCCAGCCACCTTCCCACCCCCATCCTCGGGCAAACTACAGGTCTTCATTTGCACTTTTTTCTGAAAAAGAGAGTGTTAAGCATGTTTACTCATCAAACCCTTCAGGCTTACTGCAGTTAACTGGTAAGATGACTCTTTTGTTAGCTTACCTAAAATTTGACAAGTTACAAACACCACACCCATGTGAACACTGTTGGCAGGAACTCCCACTCGAAACCTGGGATAGAAAATCCTCTTTATTCCACTAAAAGTTCTGTACATGTCGGGAGACTAAAGACTGAGCTTCATATACAGCACCATACACACACTGTGTGTCTCAGCAGGAAAGGGGCCAGGAGTGGAGGGCAGGTAGTATACTTGGAACTACAGAAACTTCCAGACCCATCCTGGTGAGTATCTGTAATTATTTGTAAAGTCCTTTTTTGTAGACATCATACCATGTTATTCCTGTAGTGCATTGCATAGGTGGACAGAAAAGAGGTATATCTTTAATGTGCAACATGGACAATTAACCATTTATTCCTAGTTAAATGAAAGACTAGACAGTAACATTGATTCCAGGCACAGCATTAGTACAGATAAGGGTTTTCTTATGTACTTCAAGAACACAACTATCAAAATACTAGGCTTAACTTTTTACCAACTATATCTTCATTCAGATTACACTCTATACTCTGTTGGTACAAATGTTCTTTCCAGTGTATCAGGGAGACCACCCTCTGATTTCCCGCCCTCCATCATCAAGTCCGCCATGGGCCAGAACACCAGCAAACCCAATTCTAACCTCTTCCAGAACTCCAATTTCATCTCCTCTTTTAAGCGTGGCTTCACCAGCAGTCCCTCTGACGATCAGAATATGTCCCTTCGACCGAGCATCTTCTCCACATTGAGGAAGCCCCCGGTCTCCAAACCCAATGATTTCATACCTCTATTCATTGACTGCATCTCTGCCGCCTCATCCAGAACTCAAGAATACCTCCTCTTCAAAGACCCAGAGGACAAATTCCACCCAAGCCCTGATGTGCTCACTCAGGTAAGTAACTTTATCCTTCCAAAAAACTGAAGACAGCAACCCTTTAGAATTTCAGAAAACTTATTTTAAGTGTTCTTTAAAACAAATTGTTGTCCAACAGGTCTTCCTGATGACCTACATCTCGCAGAGTGTCAGCCTCAATATGACAGACGCCTTCAACTGCACGGCCATGACACCTGAGCAGCGCATCCTCCTTGGGGCTGATTGGGTCTGGGCTGTGCTGGAGAAGCCCACCAAGAACCCTCGGATCCAGATTGCTGTGCAGGTCCTACACTTGTCAGACATGGAGGACGCCGAAGTGAATGGCATTCCCCCAGAGGCCTTCAGCGAGACTGTCCAGATTGCCCAGAAGGAGTCCAGCAACAAGACAATGTACGAGAGGATGGTGGACTTCTGTACATCCATCGGCAAGGACTGCTACGCCCTCTTCTTGTTCTTGGGGAGGAAAAGCGACAAGGAGAATATCTATGGCGTACTCAGCAACAACTTTGAGGCCGCCATCGGGAAGTGCGACAAGATTGACAGAGCTTTTATTGAGAACTTCTTTAAAGGTTCAAGGTATCTCCATACACCTCAAGGAATGATGCAGGCCATTGTCACTAAGAAAGAGGGGACCGCTCACTCTCATGATTAAATTCAGCTAAACCAAAGGGACTCGTAATACATAATTGCTAAAAACATGATACTGTAATACATTTTATGTGGTAGAAATGTGAAAGCTATTGATGTATCTTGAAAAACAACCTCCAGACCTACTAAGATGTTGAGACTGGTAAAGTGCAAGGCCTTTAATAGACAATACTGGTTATTTTCAATCTATCCTAGTTGTTGTTGGCACTTCTTACAACTTAGATAGTGTTTAAATTTACTGGATAACTGGTTACTGGAGAGCTAGGCTAATGCAGTGTGAGACACTAACACAATCGCATTCTCAAATGATGAAGATTAATAACGGAGAGTTTTAGAAAACAAATGTTTTTTCCCCTTTAAGTTTTCTTATCTAATATAATATTGTTTAAATGCTGTTACCGTGATACATTGGTATACAGTGGGGTAAAAAAAAGTACACAGAAAATTAAAAAATTCTTTTCATCATGTATCAAACATTATACACAAGTGAAATAAATCACTCTTTGATGTTAAAAAATTGTAAATTGCTTTTATCTTGTCACATAATATATATAATTCAAAAAATATGTATTTGACTCTATTCTTGTTCTTTCTTTATTTTTATAAAGAATTTGGAATGCTAAAAAATGTTTTCCACCTGCAAGGTTTTTAAGGGCTGTAAAATACACATTGGAAAGAAAAAGCTGGTTAACCTGAAAATACATGTGTATCAAGCTAACATTATGAAACAAAAAGAAGCTGTATACAAGATACTAAGCCAAATGAACAAAGAGCAGTTTGTCTATACATAATACTAATGCAGCTTAAAACATATTAGGAATGATGCCAGAGTGAAGGCCCAGGAAGGCCGTGATGTAGGCAGTGCACTCACCTGTGTCTTTAGCCAGCGGCAACCTTCAAGTATTTTATAGGATAGACCTCAGAAATAAAAGGTTTACCTGTGATGAGCTACACCTCTTCTAAGAGCTCAGAGTAAAGTGAGAGGAGGAAGTTCCAGAGGGATTACACTTCACCACTGATTTAACCTGGTTTTGTATTGTTTTGTATATTATGCCTTTACATTCTAGTAGTGTGCGGTAGGCAATCATTTCAACCAACAAAGCACATCTGAGAAGGTGTGTCCCGACTGACATTGCAGCCCCTAACTTAAGGTGACCAGATTTCTCACAAAATCCAGGGACATTTTCAGCTCAGAAGCGTATATACCTTCAAAACACATCATGTTTTTATTTTTGTAAAACTTAAAACGGGGAAACTAGACTGAAAGCTGTTCTCATTAGGGGCTAATATTATATATAATAATATAGATAAAAAATCCTAATATTTCAAGATAGAAAGTCCCAATATTTCATCATGTTGTAATGTTTACTGAACTACATTTATCTGACAGCTTTTGCTTTATTGCGTCAGGCTTGTTTCTGCAACAGCTCATTGAGTTTCGGGATACAATAAAAACTATTGAGGAAATATTTTCCTTTGACATGATGCAGTATTAACGAGATCGCTGCAGTTGGCAGCAGAGAAACAAGCTTCAATGGAAGTTAATAGGATAACTGTCCAGCTTGTATTACGTTCATAAACGTGCTCGTTTTGCTACTGACAGACTCAGATTAATATTCTAATGTCTGACAACATTATGGAAAGGATTTCAAAGGAGGTCGACCTTTCTGTTAAAGATTAAGATCCTTTTTAAAACATAAAAGTCTGCAAAATTGCATTCGCTAAACCCACTAGACTCCATGTAAATAATCAGTGATTTTAGCATCGTAAAATACGGCTTTCTAAAAACATCTTTGAGCCCTGAGCAGCGCTGGCTCTGGCCGCCTTGAGCCTGCGTGTGTAGGGTGTGCGACTAATGTTTGGTCAATGTTTTCTTTCATTCATTCCAATATCTTGTCCGTCAGTCACAGTGAAAAAAACCGGGGACAGATCCAGCCGGGACAGGTCAGCAAAACCGGGGACTGTCCTCGAAACCGGGACGTCTGGTCACCCTAACCTAACTGGCTGAACTTGAAAAGTGCTAAAACAAAACCCTTTGGGCAGTGGCTTATTTTGTTCAGGAAAGTTAGGTTGAGGGATTGAAATGGTTGTGTATTAGCAACAGACATTATTCTGCCATCGCTGTTGTCCATCACATTGTAAAGTAATGTTAGTGAGCAACCAGCAGCAAGCTAAACTTAGCTAGCTGTTATTAAGCTAAATTGACCCAGGTCTAGCTAGCATTAGCTTGTAATGCCTCAGCATGTGGATGCAGAGAAACACAAAATGCAAAGACCCTACTGTAAAAAAATATATAGTTTGCTGTAGTTAATCATTTAAACCAACAAAGTAGCAAATCTTAAAGGGTGTATAAAAAGGTGTCCTGACTGACATACCAGCCCCTTACTGGCTGAACTTGAATATTGCTAAAATGAATTACTTTGTTCACTGGCTTATTTTGTTCAGGAAAGTTTAGGTCTCGCAAATTCATGTAGAATAGAACCACAAATCCAAGTTTGTTTCCACCCAGAGAAATAGAGGGGAAACAACTCTGTGCTGTGTTTTCAAGGTGTAGTGCAGGGAAATATGATCCGCCGTGAGCACAGTCTATTTTATTTTGAAAATTACCGGATGTTTTATTTTGTTTCTGTGCTTGACTTCCTGTCCCACACTATCTGCCATGTGCTGAATTGCTGCGGAGCTCTGCTCCAGAGGGATGCGGAGGGACTTAACTGGAAACCATGACTCCGCCGCCGTTCCGGAGCGGATCCGCAGCCGTTACGCATCCGGTTGAAATTGGGGGTTAGACAAAAGGTGACATCACTCTCCCTTATGGCCGTTATCTCGAGCCTGCTGGGGAGCGCTCTTTGTTTAACTTAATAGCAAAACCCAGCTGTCAAACCTATTAAACAATTAGAGCCGTGTGGGTCATGGCTTCCTGTTTTGATGAGGCAATAATTATCACCTACATAGGTTAGGATTCTCACACTCTTCTCCAGAGAGTGCCATTTTCACACATTTGGAAAGGTCCGAGAAGCCAGTGAGTTTTCGAATAGGAAGCAGAGAATGGGCGCTGACAGCAGAAACAGGTGTTGTGGCCATTGGAGGCCGGCAGTGGCAAGGAGCAGACTGCACAAAGCTGTGGACACCTCGACAACACAGAAGGGTGACTGTGAAGTACGTTCTCTAGGGTGGGCTTCTGATTTAGTTTGTGATTGCAACCTCGAGATTGGACGATGAGTGCGATCTGTCTCAGGGTGTACAAATTGAACTGAACGTTGATGACCTTTAATAAGGACCTTACAGAAAACTACAATTTATCTAAGATGTATTTATTTAGAGATAATACTGTATACATATATCCAATGCAAAATGTATTAAAAAAAACAGTAATTTTATCTACAGTTTCTAACTAACTACTAACCAGAGCTTTACAAAAGATACAAAAAAAGAACACAACAGTATTAAAAACTAAGAGTGGCATTGGCAATGTCCTGCAGTTTCGAGTTGAAATGGCTGAGGACAGAGTTTTTATTTTAAATTATTCCTAAAACTGCCTTTACTATCCAACATAAAGGCAAAAATTATAATTGTAATGTTTAATTTTAAACTGTGAAAATATTTTTCTTTACGGTTCAGGAACATTCAATTACATTCACTCTTTATATGGCAGGAATGTTTCAGAGAAAGAAAAACAAATTAAAGACTAAACACCAATTGCATCATAGTTCATCTTTCATATTAGTTTCTTTGTGTATTTTACCCTCACATGTACACATAGCAGTGTAGTCGTCCGGCTGAGGTACCAGCTCCATGTCTGCATGCTGTGTTGGCTGTCCTGTCTGCCGCTCTGCGTACATGTGCATCACTCTGTAGTAGTAACAGTACAGTCTGCTGGGCTGCAGCAACTCTCGGACCAATGTCTGACCTGATCTGGCAATCTTATGTGCTTCAGCTGCTGCTCTTTTGGCCCATTTGATTTTCTCCAAAAGGTCCGACAGGTTTCTCCTCACGGGAATGTAGTGAGTGCCTGCTCTAAGCTGGCTGTAGAAATATTCATAATATTGTGAGTCCTGCTTCAGGACCAGACTGTTCCCGAGCATCAAGTAAGGAAACCGATACGCTGCCACTGTTCCATCCACATTCACCTGGTACTTGTACTAAAAGAGAACAAAAAAAATCAAGTGTTTCTTTTTAATTGAGTGTATTTATTTAAAGTGGCATTTCATTTTCCTACATCAACCCTTTTTTTTCCTCATGCATTGGTGTCTAAGTGACTTATGTGAACAAAAATAATTGAAGTTAGTTCAGTATTGAGCAAAAACTCTGAAACTGTCAGCAGCTCATTGCCAAACCCACCAGACTCCATATAAATACTTTTAGCGTGTATTATTTCCAATAATGTACTTATGTGTTCATTTTAACCAAACCAGTAGTGATAGTTAGAACAGTGGAAAGACAAAAATAGATAGCTTTTTATTTTTTGTTTGTCAACTTTGAAGTGGATTTTATGATGATAAAATGTTTATTTAAATAGAGTCTGGTGGGTACATGACTTTAACAATTTCATGTTAACAAAAAAGTCCAACCTTTGTAAGGATCCTTTCCATAATTTTCAGACACTTAGAACAATAATCTGAGGATGTCAGTAACTTTTATATTAAAGGTGCACAACTGCCCTATAGCAAAATATTGTGGCTTGTTTCGCCGCTGTTAACTGTCGTGGTCTTGCTTAATACAGGACCAATTTCAAAGACTGTTCCTATCAGTCCCTCAGACTCAAAACGTAGGAAAATAGGCTACAGGTTGTAAAAACCCTAAGTTACCCTAATTGTGTCAGGGCACTTGAAATTACCATAAACAACTGACAAAAACTACAATTACATGAAATGAAAGGCAAAGCACCTGCCTCAATGACAAAAGTTACAGGATAAAAGTGATTAGAATAAGATAGTCATTTATTTATTTAGTTTTCCTTACCTTAAAGAATTCAAAGAATCCAACAAGTGGTGCTTTGCCAACATGTTTCTCCCTGTCTCTGAAGAAGAACCATCCTGTGATGCCTGCATCCAGCATCTCTGGATTTTTCTTGGACAGCGAGACCAGGTGAAGACGCTCCTCTCGACTGTCTCGGCCACGGAAAAACGCTTGATCTGTTTTGTTAATCCATGGAGGCCCTGGAGAAAGCGTTTCAAATGTTACCCCCAAAAGGCAGGAAATGTGAAGAGAGGTCCAAAGAGCTCTAAATCATTTCATTAAAAGCACCAATAAAAAAAAACAATTAGATTAATAATAGAGAATATTGAACTAACAGTGTATAAAAAGAGGACTTTAAGGACACATTGGGCCTGGGGTAAGGGTGGCTACATCTCCTGGCTCATTAGTTCAAATTCAAATAACTCAAATAAAATGCAAATCCGAATACACAATTGATGACTACAAATGCTGCCACACAAAGAACATTATCAGAATTATTGATGTATTAAATTTGACTTTAAAGTTAAATCAGGGTGGATCTTTTTTAATATAAATCCATGGTTACAGCCATAGACTATCTGCTAGTGTATTTGGAGATTAATCCTGGCTTCTACAATTACAAGAGAAACCCCGCCGCAGATCTCAGCTCTGTAATAAAAATGAAAGTGTGTTTGTGTGCGTTTGTGTTACCTGTGTTTCCCTGGACGGACAGCAGGTCAATGGTGACACCTCTCATGGTCTCCAGGGTGGAGTGTGTGACCTCGTAAGTGGGGAGGACAATGTCCCGTGTGTCTGTAGAGCCACACCATGACAACACTGGAACAGCATCAGCCCTCCTTGTCTCTAATGGCCAGTCACCAACATTTAAGTAAAACTCCACATCAGGCACCCTAACCTTCACCCCAAAAAAAAAAAAAAAAAAAACAGATTGAAATCACTAACCACATAATGCCACATGGTGACAAGCAAGCGGCGATTTGCGGGTTCAAACCTTTTTTCTCAAAGCGTCTTAAAAGTAATTTCATACATGTGGTCTAACGTTGTTATAAAACATATCCTGTAAGCTTTGTATGATTGGACAAACAGTGCACTTTGTTTAAAATGCCTACAACTGATTTGTCAAAAACATTTATTTTCAATTCAGTACTCAGTCCAGCTCACAGCAATTTGAGAAAAGCAGATGACAAACACAAAAACAATTGTTAATAAAGCCGCAAGCTGCGATTCCAAGTTCAAATCTGGATTTGCATCATTCCACGCATCGTTGGCCTTTATGTCCAGAGCCCCCTTTCAAAGTTCATTGGTCAATAACTTGAAAGGTAATTGTATGGAAATGCTTTATACAACTTGTAATAAGCTTGATCCACTGATATTTCACTGAAAATTCTGTGTCAAATCGGAGCTACGGTGTAGGAGGAGATCTCAAAAATATGTTTTTTTAAAAATTCAAAATGGCGGAAACATTTTCTAGGTGGACCTTAATAGCCCTTGAGGCTTTTTAGTAGAGCACCTGTGTTAGAAATTTCAAATCAATCAGATTACAGTCTGGGGGGCATGGCCTTTCAAAGTTTGCATTTTGCAGTCTTAATCACAGCGCCACCATGTGGCTGATTGGGTTCATATTTCTATAGAAGCACATGCACACCTTTTCCAGTAACTCCCCCAAGTTTCATGTTTCTAGCTCATTCCAGCTCAAGGGAATTTGAGCCGGCGTGACAGACAACAAATAATAATTATAATTTAAAAAAACTAAAACCGACAAACATAGAAAGGTTCTACCGCTTCACGGTTTGAACCCTAATTATTGCTAGAGTTGTTCCTATACCGATCGGAAATGCCAAACATTCTGGTATCGGGCAGTATGAGAGTCTTTGCCCCAATTAATTTACCCCTGAACAATATCGACTTTAAAGTTTCCCCTGGATATAACAGTTGTTTGCAAACTTGTAAACTGTGCTGCACTTTAGTATTATTTTAAGGGAATTGCTATGTATTCTTAGATTTATTTATATCACTTTTTCTGGTTATGACTAGATGATAAAAGAAAGCTCTATGGCATTCATTCTCTGCATGTGTTCCTGTTTTACAAAGGGTTTAACCTAAGCTAGGCTATACAAAAAGGATAGCAATCATATAACATCTACACAGGGCTAGTGCTATACAGTTGATGAAAAATAAAAACTTTTTTTTTAACGCACTGGTACCATATCTGTACTCAGTATCGGTTGATATGCAAGTTTATATATCGGAATGGATATCTGGAAGAATAAAATGGTATCGGAACCCTCTAGAAACTATATAATAAATGTGCCAAAACATGCCAAAAACACCAGTATGATCCTTTAACATCCCTAGAGCTCACACACAACCTTACCTTTCTTGTTAGAGAGAGCAGTATTTCATCAGAGAACATCTTAAAGTCTGTGTATTTTCCCAGAGTGCGGCGGTACAACTTGTTGTTGATGATGGCGTAGTGAATGAGACCTCCTCTGTTAGCGAATCTGAGAGGTGCTTCCTGTCGGAGACGCTGCAGGTCGATTGTTGGAAAAGCTTTAAAGTCTGCCAGAATTTGAGGCTCCTCAGTGGGACACTGCATGATGCTCTGCCAAATGGAAGCATTGGGTTCTGGACAGTCGCAGTATTCATGATAGATTGGACCTGAGCGTTAAACAATGAGACACATAGGGTTAGGCGAAAGAGCCAGAGCAAGTCAAAGCAAGGTGGCATTTGTTCCATCTCTTATGAGGCACCCTCAGAATTTATCATGCATTTTATTGATCTATACGTATAGTATTGAGCTGGTGTTAAGCTCTTGTTATGAAACAGTGATGATGTCTAGCCTTTTTGAGACAGGATGGACTCATGTTGCACAATTTCTCCACATTTCAAAGGTGTGCTTTTCTGAGGGGATTGTGATGTGAAGTGAATCACAAATTGGCCACAATATTATAACAACAATTAATTTGCATAAAAATCACTGTAATGAACTCAATGAGACTTTGTTTTCTCATTGTGCATATATTTGTCATATTGGTGATAAAACAGGGGTTTTCTTTTGCAACACAGGTCTTTAGTGTGTGGTGCATGTCTGTCCGTCCTGGAAGAGGGATCCTTTCTGAGGTTTCTAACTTTTTCCTCCTGTTAAGGAGCTTTTTGTGGGATTGAGGGACAAAGGACAGAGGGTGTTGTGTGTTCAATTTAAAAAGTCCTTTTTATGATTATGGACAATACAAATAAAATGACTTGACATGAACCCATGCCAGTGTTTATTAATGCATAATACAATGCAAACCTTGATGACGTAAGGTGACTTGGCAACAGCTGTATCTTGGTGGAATACTTCAACCTCCAGTCCCTTCATCACAGTGCCATAGAGCCGGTACCTTACCAGAAAAGACCCGTCTCCCTGTCCAGAGGTGGAGGGACGTGGATACGAATGTGTTCTTCCTGTTTGTCCTTCGGACTTATCTTCACTTTAAATGTGTTTTTTACCTAAACAACACATATAAAGACAAATAAAGTGACAAATATACTTCATTTAATCTTTCTGCAGATGTTAATTAATCCATAGCTTCCATAATTTTTGCAAAGGCACCTTCCTAGCCCTGATACATGGCCGTTTGTTGTTAGTTGACCAAAGTCACCTCTCGAAAATACTTTTCCAGGGCGATAGGGCACCGAGGTTTGATTCAAAAGAGCACTAGAACGGGTTTCAAGGCTAAGAAACATCAGTTATGATTATTTAACAATAGTGTGTATCACCGATAATAACACGAACAAAACCATTGGTGGAGATAGTCTATTTGTTGAATATCACAAAAAAGATGTTGTTGCCAGATCAGTTTGGGGTTTAACGTTAGTTGTTAGCTAGCTTCGCTAGCCATTTGGCTGCAACCGTTCCAGTGAGCCTATGGTAAAAAACAATAACACTTTTTAGCACATAAAACGTTTGTGGTCGGTTTACCCTGGCGATAAAGTCAGGTTCTCCCTTTGAATTGACCGCGTGAATAAAGAAGTAGCGGACTGGTAAAACTGTGTCGGGGTTCAGCCCCTGGACCCCAGATAAGACATCTCTGAATCGATTCCTTCACAGTCAGAAACCGGAAAGTTTATGCTAATTAATACCACTAAAACTATACACCTACATAATAAACCTTTTTATCAAAAGGTTTAACTAAGTCAACGCTACGCTCAAACATACCTCCTCAATTCCGAACCGCTGACGTCTAAATTGATTTTAAATATTGAATGTAAAGTTTTGATAAACCCTATGCCGACATGTTGGTGAAGAGAACACGCCCATTTTTCTGGTGATGCCTTCATGGATGTCGGACAAATCGGTTGCGAATAGCAATAGCCCTATTTAAGAACGAATTACTGTATTCAGTCACTGTTATATTATAATTATTTGTATGAAGTATATACGTTTGTAATTCTTAACGACTATTGTAGTCTATTGCTGTAGCTAGTTTGTTTGGATTTAGTTGTATGACCATTGATATTTTTTGTAAACGCTGTGGATGAGTGTCAGATAAATAAATGGAATGGAATGGTCTGATGGCAGATTTTTAATAAATAACTTACAATAAATTGCATAATATGTTTTTTTTTATAATAACATAAAACCTCCACATCTGTCTCTATGCGTTACATTAACGGACCTCTTTTGGACTACTACAGCTGTACTTTGTACATATTATTTACTTCATACTCGCAAACTATTGCATTACGTGGTCAATATTTTTTAAATTCTGCACAAACCTCAGTAGTTTTTTCATTTAAAAAAAAGATATAGTGTAGGGTAGATATTTCTATAGGATGTGTTCATATTTGTATTGTATATTTTTTTTCTAATTTTAGGTTTCCTGACTTTTGTAGTAGGCTACTTGCTTTTATTTTTCATTTTCTTACTATGTTTTTTTTTTTCATTTTCTTACAAATTCTTTGTATGTGAAAACTTGACCCTCATTTGGATGTTTCACATTAAAGGTGAAAGGCTTGCATATACTATCAAGTTCATGTAAATTACAGTTATTTATATTGGGTATATACAAGTTTATATAGTAAAAACTGTAGAACTGCAATACATCAATGCTTTGATTGTATGTAGCATAAAGTATTAAAAACCAACACTGTAATTTTAGATCTTTATTTCACATGAA
>CM049378.1:5870783-5960630 GCA_026937815.1 Etheostoma perlongum | reverse complement strand
ATTTTGTCAATGTTATGCAACCCTAGTGTGTGTGTGTGTGTGTGTGTGTGTGTGTTGGGAGTGGGGGCTGCTAAATGTCAAGGTCTGGGAGGCAATTGATGCAGAACAACGTGGTAGTACTGTGCGTGCGTGTGTGTGTGTGTGTGTGTGTGTGTGTGTGTGTGTGTGACAGAGAGAGAGACAAATATAAAAAAGCTTCAAGTAGACTCTAATAATATAATCATATTGTTTCTTGTACTTAAATATCTGACTTTACGGTCACTATCTGTTTCTTCTTCCCTATCATATTTATAATGTGTGCAAATTATTTTTTCTATAATAGGTATTTATACCTATTATAGCCTACATCATATATGTGATGTAGGGGTATTTATACCTATTATAGCCTACATCATATATGTGATGTAGGGGTATTTTGCAAATACCTATCATTTACAAATGATAGATACACCGAGGATGTCTGGTCTAGGGTGACCAGACGTCCTCGGATTTAGGGGACAGTCCCCCGTTTTTGTCCCCTGACTAAATACAGAAGAAAAAACTACCTCTGTCCTTGTTTTTTTTTTTTTTAAAGACACAACATTAGGTTTTTCAATCAGATTTATAGTCAAACTGAAATGTCCCTGTTGCTCTCCCTTTTCCGGGATTATGTTTCCAGTTTTGATCTCGGACGTCTGGTGAATTTATATCATATCAGAATATTCTATTACTGTTAAGCACACTTTGAATATTAAAATACGCCTAATCAAGTGTCCTGTATCCTAGCTACATGTATGACCTTTGTAGCAAAAAAAAACATGAAAATCAGTTCGGTATTCAGTGAGATTGATTAATTAAACGCGCTGACAGCTCATTGCACCTGCCAAACACATTACACTGAGTGGAGCGGGTGACCGGTCCAAGGTGGCGGCCCCAAATCTCGTCAGCGCCAATAGGCAGTAGCGGTCGATGCGGCGTCTACTCTTTATGTCTATGGGATTACCCCCTTCTTGCTCACAACCATGGACAGTAACCCCCTTGGTTTCCATACAGTCTACGCATGTGTCTACGTGACAAGACGTGTTGACGTACAATTTCAGCGCCATTTTGAGATGTTTTTAGCATTAACCTAGCGTAGCGTTAGCACAACCACAGCATGACCAGCATGACCAGAAACAAGTGCTGAAAACGTAACAAGATTTGTACATGACTGTAAAGTTAGTTGTCTTTGTGATGGCGAGATGACTCTAGCTATCATCTCAGCGATAAACATCCTTACAAAACCTCTTGGTGGTAAGTAGCTAGATAACCTTTTGATAGCCCAAGGATATTGAAGGTAGCTAACTTAACTGGTTATACCGTATCGTTACATTTTAACATTCCTGACATAGGTTAGCATGATTTGGTATGGATAGTATTTTCTGTTCCCTATGGACAGTCATTTGACAAATGACAAGGAGCGTGAGCAGTTTAACGCTATTTCAAATAATTTAGCTAAGTGTTTCGAAGTCATTTTGCCAGTTTTAAGTTGTAATGTCATTAGCATACATACATTTAGTATAAGTTAACGAAGCTTTATCGGCCACTATGTTCAGACAGCGGTGCCAAGTTATGGAATTTCAGTACTTTAACACATTAATGTTATTTCTTTATTTTCAACTACCATTTGTCTGCACCAGGGTACAAACGGCCGAAATGGGTTTCCTCAGGAGGGTGGCTGGCGTCTCCCTTAGAGATAGGGTGAGAAGCTCAGTCATCCGAGAGGAGCTCGGAGAGTAGAGCCGCTGCTCCTTCGCGTCGAAAGGAGCCAGTTGAGGTGGTTCGGGCATCTGGTAAGGATGCCTCCTGGGCGCCTCCCTAGGGAGGTGTTCCAGGCACGTCCAGCTGGGAGGAGGCCTCGGGGAAGACCCAGGACAAGGTGGAAAGATTATATCTCCAACCTGGCCTGGGAACGCCTCGGGACCCCCCAGTTGGAGCTGGTTGATGTGGCTCGGGAAAGGGAAGTTTGGTGTCCCCTTCTGGAGCTGCTGCCCCCGCGATCCGATACCGGATAAGCGGTCGAAGATGGAGGGATGTACCATTTGTCTGTATCCCTGATAGTGCGTGTTGCTAGTGGATAGTTTTACTTTAAAAACAAGGTGATTCAACTTGTCAGTAGTAGTGGAAAACCGGCGACATACATCAATCTCAGGGTTTTCCCTGCCATTATAAGGTTTAGCTAAGGGAACCACCTAAACCGATTGAATAGAATGGAACTAAAAGACTTTTCTCAGATCCAACGATTTTTGTTGGACTTGTTTAGCTTTTATGTTTTGACTCGTGACTTTATTTATTTGTTACCTGCTATAGCTTTTCCAACGTTGTAGACACAGAAATGGAAATAATAACGGTCCAAAATGATGTGACAAAGGGACACAAAGTGACTACTAAGAGATGCCAAATGATCACAGAGACCAAAAACAACCCCAAAGAAAACAAAAATGACCAAAAAAGAGACACAACACGATTACAAAGAGACACAAAAACCCACAAAGACACACAAAATATATGGGGAAATTGTTTTATTTTGACAAACATTTATTGAAAAATGTAACATTTTCTTGAGAAAAGATGGCTAAACCCCCCGCCAAATACACACGCCTTAGTCTTCTACAAATCGAGGGAAAACACTGCATAATCCTGTACAGTATTTGTCTTAAAAACCCACAATGCAATGTTGTGTTTTATTGTCTGTAGAGGCCTCTGTGCAAGATGCTCAGTCCTCACCTCAAGAAGCTCTCCTGGCAGTGCTTCGGGCCAACACAGCCCTACTCCAGGAGCAGCTTCAGAAAGAGAGCAGCTTCCAGGAGGTAAGGAGGCTGAGGGAAGAGGAGGTGGCAGCGGCAGACTGGTTTTCGAGCAATACAGAAGACGCCACATGGCAGTTTGTCCAGGAGTGTCTCCTACTGCTCCTCACCTTGGCACGACACCTGTCCGTTGAACTTGAACGTTTCAGGCAGACCCCTGCTCCATCTGCAGCTAAACAACGCACCCCTGAGATGGCTCCACCTTTACCTCCTGATGTCCTCAGTGTCACCCAGCAGAAGACGCTTGGAGCAGCTCTTCAATTTGTGGTTTCTCTGGGGCTCTGCCCATACTTGACCCCTGGAGTGGGTGTGTCGCTGGGTCGCAGGTCAGTTTGGATCCATGGTGGAAAAACTTGTCCGCAGTGGGACGGTGCCAGCAGTGGGAAGCCGCCTTCTTGCCACCACAAATGTCCTATTACAGTTGGCGGAGCTGTCATCTCTCGCCACATTGGTTTACACACGGCATCTGGGGGATGTGATGGCAGCACTGTGCCAACTTGGCTACCAGCCAAACCGGGCAGAGAAAGGCGGCACAGAAAAGGAGAAGGTAACGCATTCTGGAAATGATTTTAAAGATTTTTTTTGATGAAAATGCTTTTGATGAATGACATGTATTTTTTTTCTTTGTTTTTGCTAACTTTTTAGGTACAGGAGCTCAGTGCTGAGGAACGTCAAACTTGCAAGGAGGCCCTTGGAGGCCTGTTAGGAAAAGTCTACCAGCCAATCGTTATCAAGGAGCTGCTGATCCTCCAAGGTGGACCCAAACAGGTGTGAATGTCTATGTTTGGTGTAGGATTATGGCAGGGATGGCTGAAATAATACATATAATGCCTTTTTAAAGTATATCAAAAACAAGTTACAACGTGCTTTACATTCATTTAAAAAACATCCAAAACAGAAATAAAAGATAATAAACAAACAACAATAAAATCAATAAAAAGCAAGTCTAAAGTAGTGAGTTTATAAAAAGAGTCTTAAAAGAAGACAACGTGTTTGGTTCCCTGATCTCTTCTGGTAAGTTATTCCACAACTGAGGGGCACAAGCTGAAAAGGCCAGATAATCTCCAGTTTCAGGTTTGAACAGGGAGTGACCAAGAATGATCAGAGGATCTAAGGTTATGTTTAGGCTTGTATGGGGTAAAATGTTCAGCTGTATATTTTGGAGCCATCCCTATCTGATCCTTTAAAGTGATCATTACATTTTTAAAATCCACTCTGAAACAGAATGGGAGCCAATGAAGTGATTTTAAAATTATGAAAGATCTTGACACTTTCTTTATTATTTTGGTTAATGTAAAGTGGGCTTATGAGTCTGTCTGCAACATTTTGAATGAGCTTAAGTTTATAAGGAGTAACAAATGACTTTGATAATATTGTGTTTCTTTAGTGGATAAATATTCCATATGACAATTTTGTGTTGTTGCTGCCCCTTGGTTAACAGTGTCCACACCCTTAAAGGGTTACTACTGTTTTTAACCCTTTTTCAACCTGGACCATATTTTCCTATGTTTTTGTGTCTAAGTGACTTAATATAGTATTAAGCAAGATTGTTGCAGTCTTCAGTGGAGAAACAAGCTGCAATGTAAGTTAATTGGGTAATTGTCCAGCTTGTATTTACTTTCACAAAAGTGCTTGTACTGCCGCTTTGCAGATGTTTTTGTGTTTAAAAAAAGGATATTACTCTTTAACAGAAAGGTCGACCTCCTTAGAAATCCTCTCCATAACGTTGCCAGACACTTAACATATTACTCTGAGCCTGTCAGTGGGAAAACAAGCACTTTTGTAAAAGGAAATACAAGCTGGACAATTGACCTATTAACTTAAATTGTAGCTTGTTTCGCTTATGTCCACTGGAGCGATCTCGCTTAATAATGGACCAATGCCAAGTATTGTTGTTCCCATCAGTTACTTAGACACAAGAACACAGGAAAAGGGTTCAGCTTAAAAAAACGGTAGTTACTCTTCAGAAGAATGGTCAGCAAAGACGTTTAAGGTGCAACATTTTTGAGTTTTGATTTTTTTCTCCATAGTGCTACTAGTCTCAGACTCTGGGAACCTTTTATTATTCAGCTGGCATGCCCACATTACCCATACCCAGTTGCTCATGTTTAGATTACTAAGAGGACCTCATTATCATAAGTGAAGTGACAACAATTGTAACTTTACTGGGAAGTGAGTGAGCAGCAATATTTGATCCAAGGCCAGTTTTTCTATGCTGTTGGACTGCCTTTTTTATCTTGGTAAGCCTACGTGTTTGTTTATCACATAACACCAAAGAGTTCCCCACTTTACATGAACCAAAATAATAAAGTGTCAAGATTTTTCAGATCTTCCAATTTAGGTAAGGCTTGCAGGTCTGTGAGCCCTTGTTTTATATGTGCTGTCCCTCCTTCCAGTCTGGTGCAGGGGGAAGCTCCAGTTGTTCCAGCAATACGCCAGCTCTGGGATCAGCTCCCACCTGGCTGAGGAGTCTGTGTGGTCAGTTGCTGTCTGAGCGACTGATGCAGCCTAACGGTGTCCAGGCTGTAGTCAGAGCCATCTTGGAGGGAGGAACAGGTGAGAACGAGGGGAGCCACGTAATGAGGGAAGAAGGAAAAAGTAGTCAGGACTGAAACTAGTAGAGATGTTAATATCCACTCAAATGTAAAGCACGTCAGCTATTAAACCTAAACAATAACCCCACTAAAGCAAAACGTCGGTGCTTAATTAGTTTCACTGATTAATCTGTCTCCATCACACTATGACTATATTTGCATACACATATTCAGTTTTTTGCCCTTACACCGAAACAGACAATATTCCTACTAAGCTGTTTACATGGCTAATAAAAATGAATATTCCACTAAGGGTGTACTCACACTTGGCCCAGTTGCCATGAACCGTGCCAGAGCACAATTGTCCCCTCACCCCAGCTGGGCTGCACTCACACTGCAATAAAACATTCAGGTCCAGAGCACGCTTACATCATTACATTGCAGGACTCGCCAACTACAATTCCCATTCATCTTCAACGTAAGAACCAGACCCGGGCACGTTTAGTGATCACACTGATGTCTACAGTCCAACCGAACCGTGCTCTGGCAAATCTCTTTAGTTAGTTTATTTCAATCACGTAAATGGTAAAACAAAAACAAAGTGTCACCTTAATTCATACAGTGTCATCTTAACTTGTTTCTATTCAATACTGACCAAAAAGGTGTAGGTTGAAGCATTTTCTTATTACACCTTCCTGTTTTGCCCTCAGAATTTAATTAGTCTTATTAAATGTATTGTTATACATTTATGTATGTTATATTCATATTACATATTAGATCTATGGCTACACAATTAATCACAATTTTATCAAAATCGCAATATGGAGTACTGCAATATCCAAAACGCATGGGGGGCACAATATTGCAGGTGTCCCCATTTTTTGGTAAAGGCAAAATATGTGTCAAACCATTCTGAATGAAGTATTGTGGTGCTGCACAGACGTCCCGGCCTACAAATTGTATCCTACAGACTAAAGAAAAAATCTCTGTTTTGTACAGATCCTCGCAAAAATCACACTATATATAATTTTCATGTGTATATTTGAATATTTTTCAATGAAAATGATAATGATAAAAAAATGATCATTCCCTCTAATATTGTGAATCATATCGCAATATCAGTCAAAGTAATCGCAATTGGATCATTTCCTCATATCGTGCAGCCCTAGTATTACATTTTAAGCAGGCCAGGGCACGGTTTAGTGAACAAGGCACAGCGCGAAGCAATCACACTAGTCAAATGAAACCCATTTTACAGTTTTAACTGGACCAAGTTTCCTGAGGACTTTTTCAAAGGTTTTCCAGTGGTGGCGGACTTGTTGGACCGTTCAAACACCTTGAAAAGATCAAGGTTGCAATGCTTATGCCAATATCCAAAAACCTGATGTCCACGTCTTTTGTAATGTGTGACCAGAAACCTTTTCTTATGGGCATGCATCTCTACCGCAGCCTTGCATCGTTGGCTAGTTGGTAAGTGTACAACAACTAAAGAAACCCATAGAGCTGATTGTAAACCGTAAACAATAACTTATTTCACCAGTCAATTGTTGTTAAACAACTAAAACAAGAACCACTAGAGAGTTTAATCAAAAGCACCATTTAGTCCCGTCTGTGTTGTCTCCAACAGCAAAAGCCAAAAGAATGCTTTCAAAAACCTGCTTCTAAAGCTCAAATAATATCAACATATTGCACGTCTTAATCGGAAAATGCTATATTTGGAAAAAGGCCTTAATAGGAATATCCAAACAGAATATGCATATTACATTATGTCATGTAATGTACATGTACCAAATTCTGAATATTGTCAAATTCGGAATAATAGTGGACTATTAGTGTGCATTTAAACATACTCCTTGTTGTGATAAGTGAATGTCTTTGGTTGTCATCAGCTTGTATACATCATTTACATGTGCACCACAATGTTCAGCCCTGCTCGTATCTGACATATCACTCATCTGTCATCACCCATCTGCTGGTGATGACACCAGCAGATGGGTGATGACAGCTTGCAGGAAAAACAGGACCACTTCTGACTAAGAATATGCGTGGTTTACATGACCCATATCATATATAGAAAAATTGTCATATTCAGAATATTAGTGTGCATTTAATCGTAATCAGTGCTTGCCTCAGTTATATAATTTGCGTAATATGTTGTATGTATGTTTATTTATGTTTTCATATGGCGCTTTTCCACTGCGTGGCATCTACTCGACTCGCCTCGACTCTACTCGCTTTTTTTGGTTTTCCATTACAAAAAAAAAACGGCAAGTAGCCGACACGCTGTTGTGAATCACGTTGAAAATTCCGTCATCACGCGTAGCTATGGTGACCAGCCACGCTGAGGCGTTACTCAATCTGCAATGGAAAACGGACTCAGAATGCTTCGAGTCGAGTAGAGTCGAGTCAAGGCGAGGCAAGCTGTTATGGAGGACCAGGTCTTTCATATTTAAAAATAAATACAGAAATAAATAAATGCTCAATAAATAAATAAGCACACAATTAATTGCCCCAAAAAATACAATGAAGAAATAAATGTAGGTAGAAATTAAATTATACAGTGAGACATAAATGTATATATCTCTTTTAATTAGCTTCTTTATTTATTCACCTTTGTAATAATTACCTTATTTATTTATTGTCCGTTATAATCTTCAACTTTATTTATTCCTTACTTATTTTTTAAATGTATTTATTTCTGTGTGTGTTTAATTTTTTTGTCTGTTTTATTCTTCCGTTGCATTTTCTACCCTATTTATTTTCACCCCTGGTATTTATTTCTGCCTGTCACTTTTACATTTCTTCCTGTCACTTTTACATTTCTTCATGCATTTCTGCCTCATTATGCAAATGAGGAGGGGCGGGTCTTAAGGGGTTAACTTCTGCCCATTGGTTGGTTAGCATTTTACTGCTTCGGTCCAATCTACATGCCACCGGCCACAGTCAAAACAAAGATGGCTACCTACGGTGAAGTTGTCAGTGAGCTGAGGCATTTAGCAACTGTTTTTGAAAACAATGCTAACGTTATAAGTATTGACTTTATAATTTTTCGTTTAGACGCTCTGACAGAACGTGTGTTTCAGTCAGCGGTGTCGTGCCAATGTACTCGTGTATCCCCTGGCCGCGGGAGCGCGCATGCACACAGAGCGGAGTTTCTGCTGCCCTTCGAATTGTTTAACTGCTGCACTTTGAATTAAATGGAACAAATAGCGACGTGGAAGACTCGACAGGGTTTCCATAGTAACAGGGGTCTCAGTTAACTACATAAATACGTGTATTTGTCTGTTACATTAAGGCGACGTGTCAAATGTTTATAGCGTGGTTTAATATTATGGAGTGATAGGCGTATCTTCCCTGTCCCTGTCTACCATATGAGTTACATAAGAGGTACTCAAATATCAGGCCGTTTTTTCACCTGATATTTTGGGTATCCCCTATGTAACTTTTGATAAACAACAGCAAACCTCTCCAAATTGTGTCAGGTTGTTTATTGTGACCTATTAAACACACAAAATAACACCCATGATGACAGGACAGACCCTTTGCATGTTAGGGATGGGATACACGGGAGTGGGTTGTCTGTCTCCAAATCCACTCCTCTCTCTGGCTTCCTGTCGCACATCAGAAGAGACAGAATGATAACAGCCGCAGTTCGTTCAAAGAAGGTTGCACTACAAAAACCCGATGAAATTTAGCAGGTGGATGTTTAGAATAAATCCAACGGAGACGTCTCATGATGGAGAAGTCCTAAATTGTGCGCCGCTTCTAACGGCGAACAGGACTATCATCAATATCAATATCATTTTTCACCTGATATTTTATGTATCCCATCCCTAACATGCAAAGGGTCTGTCCTGTCATCATGGGTGTTATTTTGTGTGTTTAATAGGTCACAATAAACAACCTGACACAATTTGGAGAGGTTTGCTGTTGTTTATCAAAAGTTACATAGGGGGTACCCAAAATATCAGGTGAAAAAACGGCCTGATATTTGAGTACCTCTTATATAACTCATATGGTAGACAGGGACAGGGAGGATACGCCTATCACTCGATATTAAACCACGCTAAAAACATTTGACACGTCGCCTTAATGTAACAGACAAATACACGTATTTATGTAGTTAACTGAGACCCATGTTACTATGGAAACCCTGCCGAGTCTTCCACGTCGCTGTTTGTTCCGTTTAATTCAAAGTGCAGCAGTTAAACAATTCGAAGGGCAGCAGAAGCTCCGCTCTGTGTGCATGCGCGCTCCCGCGGCCAGGGATACACGAAAGTACATTGGCACGACACCGCTGACTGAAACACACGTTCTGTCAGAGCGCCTAAACGAAAAAATTATAAAGTCAATACTTATAACGTTAGCATTGTTTTCAAAAACAGTTGCTAAATGCCTCAGCTCACTGACAACTTCTCCGTAGGTAGCCATCTTTGTTGTGTCTGTGGCTGGTGGCATGTAGATTGACCGAGGGAGTAAAATGCTAACCAACCAATGGGCAGAAGTTAACCCCTTAAGACCCGCCCCTCCTCATTTGCATAATGAGGCAGAAATGCATGAAGAAATGTAAAAGTGACAGGCAGAAATAAATACCAGGGGTGAAAATAAATAGGGTAGAAAATGCAACGGAAGAATAAAACAGACAAAAAAATTAAACACACACAGAAATAAATACATTTAAAAAATAAGTAAGGAATAAATAAAGTTGAAGATTATAACGGACAATAAATAAATAAGGTAATTATTACAAAGGTGAATAAATAAAGAAGCTAATTAAAAGAGATATATACATTTATGTCTCACTGTATAATTTAATTTCTACCTACATTTATTTCTTCATTGTATTTTTTGGGGCAATTAATTGTGTGCTTATTTATTTATTGAGCATTTATTTATTTCTGTATTTATTTTTAAATATGAAAGACCTGGTCCTCCATAAGCTGTTAAAAGCAGTGGAAAATGCCAATAGAGTGCTTTACAGTATCCAAAACCAAACACTGAAACGCTGATTCTGTCCTCTAGGGGGAGAGTCAGACTGGAGGAAATGTGACGGTGTGGCTAGGATCCTGGTGACCTGCCCCCAACGGTCTGCCTCAGCAGACACCTACTACAGACAAGTCTGTCATCAGGTCAGCTCAACACACACACACACACACACACACACACACACACACACACACACACACACACACACACACACACCTGGGCCCTGTTTCAGAAAGCAGATCTTACAGACATTGAGCCTAACCCTGAACTGTGAGTTGACGAACCCTGAGATGGAAAATTCTGATGCCCAATCCCAATATAAAACATGTCATGGGGCATTATAACATGAGACACCATCAAAACTCCTCTATATTCCTATGCTGGGATGAGAACATATATATGAGCTGCCAGCAACAAGTGTGTTTTTCTTTTAACAAGCATGGACCATTGAACAGTCAGACAGAACATGTATCACAAAAACTAAAGTTATAATAAAAAACAACTTCCAATAAAAAATATCGGTACTTTCCTGTGATCTCTGAGTTATCTTCACTTGAGTTTCTGCATGGGAAAGTCACCGAACGCCACAATCTTCTGAACATAGCACTACTGAGAAATACAGAGAGCTGTGTGGAGCTGATAGTCTTAATTAGCTTTGTAGCAACTCATTTGGCAATAGCTTTAATGTAACAGACGTTAATTAATATCAAAAGGTTACGCGTTAAAGGTTTAACAGAACCCATGCTAAATTTACGTGCAAGTTTGAATTTGTTCACTTGAAGTGTATTTGTTGTTGTCTAGATCATTGACCTCCTGCACTTCAGGGACAAGCTGACAGCCCAGCAGTTCCAGCGTGTGGCCACCAGGGCGGTGCTCTTCATGGTGCAGGAGAAGCCCAGCTTTGCCCAGCAGTACTTGCTCACTCCTCTGCTCACACCTCTCCACCGCTGCACCACTGCTTCCAGTCAGTCACATGACAATCCTATCCATATGTTTAAAATGTTCAATTCAAAGCATTTAGTATATTAGTACAAATCAAAGAGGAGTTCTTTAGTTCCAAAGACTAAAGTTGCACAACATTTTCCAGCTTTTTTAGTAAGTAGTACTGTAGTAATTGGGAAAAGCTCCTTCTTTGTAGTCGTCCTGTGGACATTTTCCTTTTTGTACTTTTACAGAATAGCTTTAAAGAAACATGGTATATAGGCAATTATTTAGTTATTACATGCAACACATTTTCAAGAGAAATGGAGTCTGTCTACAAAAAGATATTACATATTTTTACATGCTATACAGTAGGGCTGAACGATTTGGGGGGGGAATCGAATTGGGATTTTTCCGCCAGATATTGTGATTGTGATTCAATTTGTAAAAAAGTAAGTAAGTTACATAAGTAAAGTATATCTTATGTTCAATATTCGCTGTGTAACAGATAAAACATGTCATGGAGCATTATAACATGAGTCACCATGCTCTATATTCTTATATATGAGTTGCCAAAAACAATACAAAAATATCTTCCTTTCTGTAAGCTGACAGTGTCTCAGATGCCTCGGTTTTATCCCAGCATTTGTATGAAAAACAGTAAATATAATAATTAAGAGGAATAAAAAATGTTACACCAAACATTCAACAGTATTGCACATTCTCCACAATTCGTTAATTGCATTCTTTCAAATCACGATTTTGATTTAAAAAAATTTAATTTATAGCCCTACTATACAGGTCTCGTATACTCAAGACACAAGATGTGCAGGTTGTGTTTATATGAATTTTCTACCAGGAGAACAGACAGTAGTTGTTGTCCTGCTTGCTAGCTAGCTAGCATTACCTCAAAAACAGCAGATGGCTGATCCGTTATATACCATCAGGGCTGAACACTGTGGGTGTGTGTGTGTTTTCCAGATGAGGGGCATTTCCAAGCTGCTGTGGAGGAGTGGGAGCTGACACGTTGTGTGAATGATGTTTACAAGGTGAGGACACCCAAAGGCATCCGCAAATCACTACACTGACTATGTGTACATGCATGTGTACATGTACATGTCATATCCGAGTATGACAATATTTCGTGTTTGATACAGGTCATGTACCGCATTTTCCGTTTGGATATTCCCAATAAGTCCTTTTTCCGGATATAACATTTTTCAGATTTAAAGGAATACGCCACTGTTTGTTGAAATACGGCTTATCACGGTCTCCCTAGCTATAGATAGGTGGGCCAACGCATTTTTTTGTCTCAGTGCATGCATTGTTTTAATCTGGTACAACACTGGCAGCGCCGCCACTAGCTTAGCTTAGTGTAGTTAATGGAATCCTATGTTGCCGGTTAGCATGTGTGAGTAGAAGTGAGCCAACAACAAACGAGTACTCACAACGAGTACAAATACCAATGCAGATTAAGACTAGGCGATTTCCTAGGCAGATATTGACTTGGGACTATATTGGGTGGAAACATGTCTAAACAAGATCTAGAAAAGATTATTCACGTTTTTATTTTGTGTAGGATAGACCACTGCAATACACTACTTACTGGCATTCCCAAGAAGACCATAAAACAGTTCAAAATGCTGAGGAGAGAGCAGAATACTCAAATTCTGAAATTCTTGCACTGGCTTCCGGTTGCATTTAGAATCAATTTCAAGGCCCTTCTAATTGCCTAGCGATGTGTGTGCATATCCAAAAACCTGTATTGAATTCAGAATATTGTCATATTGTGAATAAATAGTGGAATATTGGTGTGCATGTGAACATACTCACTGATGTTCCCTGCTAAGACTGTATTTTTCTTACTAATGCTTTATGCCTCTCACAGTGTTTTTGATGTCATTTCATTTGCTCTTGTGTCAGATCTGGGTGGTTGGAAACAGTCCGTCAGCTTGTCTTCTCAAAGCCCTACAACAAGTTCTTCCTGTTATCTTCACACTCTTCTGTTTCACCAAGCAGAATGTCTCCCATCTACGGTAAGGTTTTCTGTGTTATTAACTGTACATTTTCATGTACAAGTATCTCAAAAATAACACTAAAACATCTTTAACTTTACAATAAATGTTGCAGCCATCCAAGAAGAAATGTATTATTTATTTATTATTGCCCATTAACTACAAAACATGTATATTTTAACCGTTTTTGGCACTTTCTGGATTGGGTTTCCAGTCATTAGGTTTTTGTTTTTTTTATAGACTTTTTCAAAGGCATTTTACATACAAAAATGTCATGGAAGCAGACTTATTTTTAATTCAGTGAACATAAACAGATAAATGGTATAATCATATTACAGAAGTTTTATACTATTACAGGGTCCCACTGAAGAAAGAGAAAAATATATATATTTATACATACACACACACAAGTACACATATAAACACACATACAGTACATACATACACTTTAGTTAGACAGTCAGTAGTGTTAATTTATTTCAATAAAGTGTGTCCTTACTGCACAGCGCTGTGGAGATAGGTCTGGCATTGCAAGACTAATTCAAACTCAATCCCACACACTGCTCCAAATACTCAATAGAGCATCGATATGGATTAATTTGGTGCTGGAAACAACAAATTGACTATTTTCTTCTGTTTGAGTAATAGTTGGGTTAAACTGGCCAGCAATTAATAAAATTTTGTCTTCAGTAGAAACGTCTCGGGTTACGTATGTAACCCTTGTTCCCCGAGATAGGGGAACGAGACACTGCGTCGGTTCGCCGCCCCTCGCCCCGCCTGGAGTGCCTTGCTTCATAGAAAGAGCTAATGGGCTATGTGCCGGTGTGCTTATATGCCCCTACGGTTATGCCGTCACATGCTACCGTTCTCACTAGGACCAATAGGATTGGAGTAGTTTTCATTCGCATTCAGCCCTGTCATGCCTAAAGGCGTTCCCATAGTGTCGTAACCGACGCAGTGTCTCGTTCCCCTATCTCGGGGAACAAGGGTTACATACGTAACCCGAGACGTTCCCCTTCGAGGGGAACTCGAACTGCGTCGGTTACGACACTATGGGAACGAGATACCCACTAACCCGCGCCGAAACCCCGCCTGCCCTAGCGTGCAAGCAACCAGCGGGCACAACTAGGAGGAGAGCACCCGGGCGCCGGGTGCGGAGGGAAGGTCCAGACTATAGAACCTGAAGAAGGTGTGAGGAGTGGCCCAGCCAGCCGCATCACAACCCCCTGGAGAGATGCTCCCAAGAGGAGAGCCTCAGAGGCTGCCAAGCCTCTCGTGGAGCGAGCCTGTACAGCCATAGGTGAAGGAAAACCGCGCACCTGATAGGCCAGGGAGACAGTCTGAACGACCCAGTTGCTGAGAGTATGTCTGGAAGCAGGGAGCCCCCGGGGGACCCGAAACACACCAGCAACTGGTCTGACGTCCACCACCGGGAGGACCTCAGAGGGAAGACACTCAGTGCTCTGACAGTGCAGAGCAAACGGAGCCTCCCGTCCTCCGCCGTCACATGAGGTGGAGGATGAAACGCCTGCAGTACCATGGGCCCCATAACAGTGGACCACACCCCGGGAATGAAGCCCGGAACGGGGTGCAGAATGGCCCTCACGTCACCCGGGGCAAACTCCAGGCATCGGGGAGTAACCGAAAGAGCCTGGAGGTCCCCCACCCTCCTCAGAGAGGTGATAGCAAGGAGGAAGGCCAACTCCAGGGGCAGGTACTAGGCCTCAGCCGACTCCATGGGCTCGAAGGGGGCCACAGCCAAAGCATCGAGAACCACTGCCAGATCCCAAGTGGGAAACCCAGGGCGAGCCGCAGGTCCCATCCTCCGGGTCCTACAGAGGAACTGTATGACCAGGGGAAGCCTCCCCAGAGATCCACCCCTCGAAGGGGCGTGGAAAACTGAGATGGCAGCCACGGAAACGGCGGATGGGGAAAGGCCCGCAGAGAAGCGGTCCTGCAGAAACCCCAGCACCTGAACCACCGGGCAGGTATCTGGGTCCACCATGCGTTCTCTGCAACAAGCAGAGAAGACGCACCACTCCAGGCCAGACATCCTCCGTGTAGACGGGGCCCTGGAACCGTGCAGGAGCGCCATCAGGTCCTCGGACCTGATGGCGGACACCCACTCGACGAACCCTCTCCAGGATCCCCGGGAGCAGAGCGACTGGGGGAAAAAGCGCACAGACACGGCCTCGGCCACGTCGGCACCATGGCGTCCAGCCCTAGCGGGGCCGGGGGCGTCAGGGAGAACCATACAGGACAGTGCGTAGTCTCCTGAGACGCAACAAGTCCACGTCTATAGGTTCAAACCTTCCGCACAAGGACTCCCCACCTCGGGGTGGAGCCGCCATTCCCCGGGCCTCAGTCCCGGTCTCGACAGCAGGTCCGCACCCCGATTCTGAAGCCCAGGGAGAACACCGCCCAGAGAGAGAGCAGTCTCCGCAGGGACCACAGGAGGATCTGATGCGCCAGTCTGCAGAGAGGGCGCAAGCGCAGACCCCCCTGATGAGTCAGACAGGCCACAACAGCCGTAATGTCGGACAAGACAAGCACGTGGTGACCCAGGAGCAAAGGCAGGAAGCTCCTCAGAGCCCGGAACACGGCCAGCATCTCGAGGCAATTGAGGTGCCACGACGAGTGATGGTCCTGCCAAACACCCCCGCAGAGCGGTCGTCCATGACCGCGCCCCACCCGGTGAGGGAAGCGTCCGTTGAAACAATACATGGCGACAGGGCGCCCCCATCGCGGGCCTTGGGACAGGAACCAAGGCGTCGCCCACACCGATAGGGCACGAAGACATTTGTGCGTAACCCATATCAGGCGGAACGGGTTACCCCTCGGGGAGAACCCCTTGGATTTCAGCCACCACCGCAGGGCCCTCATGTGCAGAAGACCAGAAGGTAACACGCTGGAAGCAGCCGCCACGAGGCCCAACCCCCTTCGGAAGTGTTCCACTGTGATGGCGCGACCCAGCCTCACACTCCACACCGAGGCCAGAACGGACACGACACGAGCCGGAGACTGATGTGCCAGCATCGTCAACAAGTCCCACACCACCCCGAAGAACACAGTCCTTTGGGCGGGTGCCAGCACACTGTTCACCTCGTTGAGCCTCAGCCCCAACGAAGAAGACGAGCAAGGACGACATCTCGATGCCGAACCGCCATCCCCCGAGACTGAGCCAGGATGAGCCAGTGGTCCATGTAATACAGGACCCGGATGCCCTGGAGCCACAAAGGGGCCAGTGCCGCATCCATACACTCGGTGAAAGGGCGAGGGGAGAGTGCTAGGCCAAAGGGAAGGACGAACGGAGACAGGGAAGGACGAACGGAGACGCGAAAGCACGCGTCCCTCAGATCTATGGTGGCAATCCAGTCCTTGGACTGGATGTGACACACGAGGGCGGGGATGGTGAGCATCCAAAACCTGTATCTCCTCAGAGACCGGTTCAGAACCCGCAGATCCAGGATAGGGCGCAGGCCCCCGTCCGTCTCGGGAACGATGAAGCACCGGTTGCAGAAACCGGACCCGCTGGCCAGCGGAGGAACGAGCACCACGGCCCCCTTCTCCAGCAGCGAGCGCACTTCATGTCCCAGCACCAGGCCCTGGCCTGGGCACACCACAGTCCGGACCACCCCAATGAAGCCGGGGGAGGCGGACCCGGAACTGCAGCCTGTACCCTCCAACAACAGCGCGCAGAACCCACAGGGAAATGTTCACCAAGCCACGCCAAGCCTCTGCAAAATCCGCCAGCGGAAGCAACCCCTCAGGGCTGGAAGCCGGTGCGTCGCGCCAATCTCGGACGAACCCCTGAAGCGGGCCGCCAGGAAAACCCGCCAATGATCCGCAGTCCGGGAGCACAACCTCCGGCCCACTGCCACCCCTTTGGGTAGGCAGAGTGGAGAAGGTCCGGCGCCGGCTAGCGCGTCTCGAGCTCCACGGCGGCGGGACAACAGCGCCAGCGGCCGTCCTGGAGGGGACCTCAGTCGGCCTCCGGGGGAAAAACACATAGCCTCATGGCCTTGCCCCGCTGTGACTGGACGACTGCTCGCAGGCCCAACCTGCTGGGGAGGGGAGCGCGGGAGAGTTGGCCTGCATCCCAAGCCGCTCGAGGGGACCACAAGAAGCCACACACCGCCCCTGGCTCCGCCGGTGGGAGCCGGTATTGCGCAGCTCCGTCCATCTCCTCCTCAGAGGAGCTCCCACTCAGGTCCATCTCCAGCAGCAGGTCCGCCTGGCAGGCCCGAAAAAACGCCAAGGTGTGCAGGCTCTCTCCAGCCTGGCCCGCCGCCAGACAAGCTGTACCCACCAGCGTAGGAGTCACCCGACCCGGGCCGGCCGGCAGAAAGATGACGTCAGCTGAGGAGAGAGGTAACCCGCCAGAGCGGCCTCAACCCGCGGCATCGCCCCTGCAGCCGCGGTCCCTGATCCCCACCACATTGCTATACTCCAGCAGCTGGGGAGTAGAAAGCCAGGCAGAGAAAGGCTTATACCAAGACTTACACAAATCATTGTGCAAGTCCGGAAAAAATGGCAAGGATCGGCGCGCGGGGGAGCAGAGCGGCTCCGCAGGAAGCAAACATCCAGTCTGCCACTGGTGTTAAGCTCCCTGACAGCCTGTGGCCAATCCAGACCGAGCTTAGCCACAGCTCGCGTCACCACTTCCAGCAGCTCATCATAAGCCGGCGCTCTCTGCGCTCCTCTGATGACGTCGGCCCGATACCCGGAAGTCCCCTCCCATCTCCCCAATGCATGCTGAGCTCCTCAGAGCCAGGGAGCAACCGCTTCGTCGGTCAGCGTCCCCGAACAGAAGAAGCCGAGAAGCCGGCCCTCGAACGGGGACTAGGGGAGACGGAATCGGCAGACGAAGGACAAGACGGGGAATGAGCCGTCTCGGAATCCTCCAGCAGACCTCGCTGCGACCCCCATGACCGGGACCGCGAGCCGCCTCAGCGACCGCGGGGCCCGAGCCACGGGGAGAGCGTATCTGGCCGTCCGCGGAAAAGAGGGCCATGCGGGACCTCAGTACCCGCACGGGCAGGGCCTCGCAATGGACACAAACAGCCCCCCTCGAGAGCCGCCGTGGCGTGCGACCGGCCCAGACAAGCAACACACAGCTCATGAGAGTCTCCTACCGTGATGAAACGCGGCCAGGGAGACACACATCTCTGGAACTGGTGAACTGCTCGGACATACTGTCAACTTCCAGGTGAGTAGGATACGTGGAATCATTCAAACACAACATCAACCAACGTGCCTGCTGAATAGAAAAAAGCTAATGGGCTATGTGCCGGTGTGCTTATATGCCCCTACGGTTATGCCGTCACATGCTACCGTTCTCACTAGGATCAATAGGATTGGAGTAGTTTTCATTCGCATTCAGCCCTGTCATGCCTAAAGGCGTTCCCATAGTGTCGTAACCGACGCAGTTCGAGTTCCCCTCGAAGGGGAACCAATTGTCTTGTGACTGAGTGCCACAGACAAGTTAGAGAAATCAAAGAATTGAGAGATGGACTGACACAATGTTTTTTTTAATTTTTTTTAATGCCAATAACATTTTTCCATTTTGAAGACATTTCAAAACAGTTCTCACTTAAAATGGCATTTTCTCATGTCATGATAATACAAAAAAGAGTGAAAAATATGAATGAGCAAGAAAACAGACGTGTTTTCACCATGATGAATGATTACTTATATTAAGCCTCTAGCCAAAAGGCTGTCTGGCAAGAAATGTAAAGTATACATGAATCCTAGTAAATCTGCTCTAAAGTAAGACTGAGCTGTTTGAATCTGCTCTGTGCTCAACAGCGCCCCCTGTCAGGAGATTTTGCTGTGGTACCTGAGCCACACAGAGACGCTTTCAGCCCTTTCAGCACTGAGGCAGCTTGCAGGTCTGCAGGGAGACAAGAACGAAGTGGCGGCAGACTTCCACTTCTCCCCGGGCAGTGATGGAGGAGCCAAACTCAGCTCCAGAGAGAGCTGCAGGTAACTAATACTCAGAAACGCTTGTGACTTATGTGAATCTATATATGTGTAATGGACATGCTCTGATCTTTGTGAAAGAGCAGTAACTGTACAGTGTGTTGTTAAGAAAGGACACTTGGGACAAAAACATGATGCATAGTGCAGAATCAGTAAGTTCTTTTAACATGTCTTGGGCCAGTCAGCAACAGTTAAAGGAAACTTTATTTAACTCATTCCACTGTGATGATGACTGTTAGTATAACTTGCCTTTCTTCATTCCTCCAGTGTCTTCCATCACTTCTCTCTTCTTGTCTTCCAGTGAAGAGGACGATGCTCTGTATGAGAAGCTGTCAGGAGAGCAGTGGAGGCTGGAGTGTCTGATGCAGCTGCTGGCTGAACTCAAAGACTCTGACCTGCCCGGAGACTTCTTCCTGGACCTGCTGCAGGTAAGGTCTACACTAGTCTCACATTACCAGACCTATCTCCACAGCGCTGTGGAATAAGGTATGGCTACACCAAAGATACATTCCAGGATAAGAGAAAAAAAAACTCTGCGTTATTTGCATTTCTTTAAACCAATCCCAGTTGTTTTGGACTGTTCACACAATACAGGAAAGTGAGCTTTTTAAAATAACTGGCTGGTTAAACATCATTTACTTATACTAGTGTATCAACAGTCTATTTAGGGATGTAAAGGTATGAAAATTTATGTCTGACATTAAATCCAGGAATGTTTAATTACAACTCCAACATGAAGTTAACTATGAAGTATTTGACGTTACATATGAAGTTGGATGTGGTTCTGAAATATAAGCAAATAATAATGCACATTAATAAGCATCTGACTTACTATGAACATTATTTACCAAAACTAAATGTTATAGCCACCAGCAATTCTTAAACAATATTAAAAATTACATTTATGTTAATTATTACAGAGAAATTAATGTAACAGATTGCTAAGTAACACAAACTGAGAATAAGCCACATCTATTACAACTCACATATCCATAACGGAGAAAACAGTGTAACACACCTTTAATAGCTAAGCATGTGGCTCTACAGGCTAGTCTGTTTACTGGCGATTGCACGTTGCTAGCAAACACAACCTGAATATCAACACGTGGCTCACATTACTATTAAACAATCTGCATATCGATCAGCTGTGCAATAAGAACCACAGCAACAGCAATGTTATCATTGTGATAATATCTCTCTCTCTCTCTCTCTCTCTCTGTCTCTCTCTCTCTCTCTCTCTCTCGTAACTTCCACATCGTAGCAGAACACTTATTGAAGATAATGAGACAGTAAAAATCATGACAATTTAGCAAGTTACAGAATAGTTTTAACTTACGTTCTGGTCTAACCACATCACTTCAACAAAACGGGAGAGAAAAGGAAAAAGGACAAAGAAAAAAAGTCTGCTGCTACATTCTGTCGTCTTCTCCTGTCTGAGCGCAATGCGCCTGCGTGGCAACTTCAAGAGCCTCGGATGAAGCTGGGAACGAATAAACACAGATTTCCACACCGTGGTAATTCAATGCAATAATAATGATATTTTAAATGAAAACAGTAATTGTTACTGTCAACATTTCTTCCGTGGTTTACCGTTACACTGGTAACTGTTACATCCCAAGTGTACTTCTTCCACAGCAATTCAGCCAATTGGCCCCAAAACGTCCAAGTTGGAGAGCAGATGCTATTAACTTATTCTTTGTAAATCTTTACAATCTTTCCCCGAAATAACCAAGCAGGCCTGCCTTGCCGCACAATCCAAATTTTTTTTCAGAACTTGCAATTTTCAGCGTGTAGCTTGCTAGCTTAAAGTTTTTTTTTTTTTTTTTTTCGAAGCGAAGGGATTTTGAGATCGACAAAACACAGAGAGCGGAAGGTGAGGGACGCGTGGGTGAGCCATGCACCGGATCTCACCGGATGGCAATTATCCTGTAAAAAGTGATTCAATCTAGTGTAACAAAATACTCCCCATTGTGTTTATATAGAACTCTGTGGATATTTTGAGGTTGTAGTGTGTGTAAATTGTATTTTCTTGTACAGTGTTTCAGTGCTTTGTTCTGTCCACATGATAGGAGAAGGTAACCTCCGTTGACAGTCCATCATTTCCTTGCTTCTCTTGCAGGAGCTGGCCAGCTGGGCAGCTGCAGCAGACGAAGAAAGAAAGATGAACAGGAGTTGGACGTCTCAGCCATGACACTCCTGGAGGTGGAGCAGCAGCTGCTGGGCCCAGCTGCGAGGCAAGGCCAGAGACTCGCTCTGCTTCAGGTGTTGGCTGTGATGGTCGAGTGTGTGCAGCATACTGTGCTGCTGAGAAAAACCTCACAGGTGAGTAGAGAAATATGCACCCAGCAGGAGGAGCAGCCATCCTAAAATTGCACCCAAAAAAATGGCGTTATATTATCTGTTTCTTGTTTTATTTTCCGTTGCTAGTTAGAGTTGTCTCGTTCAAATCACAAAATTATTTTGACAGAGTTTTGACGCAATGCAAAATATCCCAACTGAAGGTGTGGGAACCTTGTTTACGTTAAGTTTTGTTAGTAATGGTCACACATGCGTACTTGATTGTAAAAAAAAAGTAAGGCTGGACGTAAACGGTGAAGAAAACGTAACAATATACTGTAGATGACTTGTTTTTGTAGAACTGCACCATGTACAGTACACGCAGGCATCTGGCCTGGTTACAACAGCCTTTGTGCCCTAAATTCATGTTTTGTGGTTGTTTTGTTAAAAAATTACATCATTTAATGACAGATGTTGAAGGGGATATTGCACTTTTATGTTGAAACTGGTCTTAGAGAATAATTTGAGTGTCACGTCCTACCCTCTGTTAGGTGTTAGTTCAGGCTCCTGGGATTGCATCTCTCCGTCTACCGCATATTTCAAATTCAAATGGGTCTGTGTTCTTGTGGGACTGTTTGTAATGGAAGCAGGCCACATTGAGTCATGCTGCCACACAAAAATAGCCTACTTGCTTCATTTCTAGTAAGGGTGATGTTAATAGCATTACAGGTGTTGGCTGTCTGTCTGGCTGCTATTTTAAGACCAACAAGCATTCCCTAGATTAAGAAATGAGCTCATAAACTGGCCTCACCTCACAGGATGATGTCTTATTTTTAGATGTCTTACCTTTAGAGGACTGAAGGTTTTCTGGGAATTTTCAGAAAAGCTTTGAAAAGATGTCTTAGTACTTCCTGTTAAATTTAGCCCTAGTTTTTATTACTTATTTCATTTAATTTGAGACAAATTTCAACCCCTGGATCTCTTACTGTGTATTATGTGTCTCCATGATTCTGTACTTTCTCCAGGTGGTGGGCTTCATGGTGTCCCTGCTTAAAAGGGCCTGTGTGGGTCTGGATCCGGCCAATGGTCCAAATCGTAGGAACCCAGTAGAGAGCCAGACACTGAGCATGGGGATGGGCATAGTGGCCACTATGCTGTCTGGATCTCAGGTACTTGCAACTGAAAACTCCACATATTAACGTGTTGCTTTTCTACCTTATGATGCATGTACTGTGTTTTCTATGCAATCGGAAACTGAGAACTTATGGCTGATGTTCACTTACTTACTTATAGCTGATGTTCACTTATACAGTGCCTTGCGAAAGTATTCGGCCCCCTTGAACTTTTCAACCTTTTGACACATTTCAGGCTTCAAACATAAAGATATAAAAATTTATTTTTTGTGAAGAATCACCAACAAGTGGGACACAATTGTGAAGTGGAACGAAATCTATTGGATATTATAAACTGTTTTAGCAAATAAAAAACTGAAAAGCGGTGCGTGCAAAATTATTCGGCCCCTTTACTTTCAGTGCAGCAAACTCACTCCAGAAGTTCAGCGAGGATCTCTGAATGATCCAATGTTGTCCTAAATGACTGATGGTGATAAATAGAATCCACCTGTGTGTAATCAAGTCTCTGTATAAATGCACCTGCTCTGTGATAGTCTCAGGGTTCTGTTGAAAGCGCAGAGAGCATCATGAAGACCAAGGAACACACCAGGCAGGTCCGTAATACTGTTGTGGCGAAGTTAAAGCCGGATTTGGATACAAAAAGATTTCCCAAGCTTTAAACATCCCAAGGAGCACTGTGCAAGCGATCATTTTGAAATGGAAGGAGTATCAGACCACTGCAAATCTACCAAGACCTGGCCATCCCTCTAAACTTTCAGCTCAGACAAGGAGAAGACTGATCAGAGATGCAGCCAAGAGGCCCATGATCACTCTGGATGAACTGCAGAGAACTACAGCTGAGGTGGGAGAGTCTGTCCATAGGACAACAATCAGTCGTACACTGCACAAATCTGGCCTTTATGGAAGAGTGGCAAGAAGAAAGCCATTTCTCAAAGATATCCATAAAAAGTCTCGTATAAAGTTTGCCACAAGCCACCTGGGAGACACACCAAACATGTGGAAGAAGGTGCTCTGGTCAGATGAAACCAGAATCAAACTTTTTGCCCACAATGCAAAACGATATGTTTGGCGTAAAAGCAACACAGCTCATCACCCTCAACACACCATCCCCACTGTCAAACATGGTAGTGGCAGCATCATGGTTTGGGCCTGCTTTTCTTCAGCAGGGACAGGGAAGATGGTTAAAATTGAGGGGAAGATGGATGCAGCCAAATACAGGACCATTCTGGATGAAAACCTGTTGGAGTCTGCAAAAGACCTGAAACTGGGACGGAGATTTATCTTCCAACAAGACAATGATCCCAAACATACAGCAAAATCTACAAAGGAATGGTTCACAAATAAACGTATCCAGGTGTTAGAATGGCCAAGTCAAAGTCCAGACCTGAATCCAATCGAGAATCTGTGGAAAGAGCTGAAAACTGCTGTTCACAAATGCTCACCATCCAACCTCACTGAGCTCGAGCTGTTTTGCAAGGAAGAATGGGCAAGAATGTCAGTTTCTCAATGTGCAAAACTGATAGAAACATACCCCAAGCGACTTGTAGCTGTAATCGCAGCAAAAGGTGGCTCTACAAAGTATTAACGCAAGGGGGCCGAATAATTGTGTCCCACTTGTTGGTGATTCTTCACAAAAATAAAAATTTTATATCTTTATGTTTGAAGCCTGAAATGTGTCAAAAGGTTGAAAAGTTCAAGGGGGCCGAATACTTTTGCAAGGCACTGTATATGTGTATATGTGTGTGTGTACCGTATATACAATATATATAACCAATACTACTTGAGACTTGATAACTACCATTTTTTTGTGTTTTTTTAATTATAGGCTTGTGTTATCTAAAAGATTTGTAGTGCCGTGGCTTAGTATTTAAATAATTTTAACAATGTGGATGAGGTCATTATAATTCAATATCCGCCCACTATGGGATGAGATTACAGTAAGTCAGTAGGTAGCAGCAACTTGTAGAGTACAATAAAGGTTGTTAGTGGGATCCAATGCAGGTTATATCCACGACAATCCACTTCGGGGATTTTTTCAGGTGCCACCGGAAATTCCACAGGATGTCTTTTATTCCGGCCGGATGTCCCGCTACCTTCCAGTTTCTTTGTGTTGTATTGTTAACTGCTCCTCAGATCTCTGCAGGGTAAATCCAGACAGCTAGCTTGACTTTCTGTCCAATCTGAGTTTTCTGTTTCACGACTTAAACAACCTTTGAAGGTACACGTTCCATCCAAACAAGTTCTTTCCCAAGGCTGTTTTGTAGAGGCACTGTTGCTCCGTCCGGCGCGTAGGACTTGTGGTGTGAACTTGTCAGACTCTCCTCTGCAGTGCTGTGGAGGCGGTAAGCACACCCTGCTCTCTCCCAATTCAACCTCTCCTCTTTTAATATTACAGCTTAGTGCAGAGGACTACTCTTCAATGGCGAGACTGCTCCCACCACTGGAGATGCTGTCTCAGAAGCACCCCGAGGTGGTCATCCAGGAGTTGGCATCCAACCTCAGAGCTATCATTGCCACTCACGGTGCCTACTGGCCTGAAAGCCTCACCGTTATTGCTCAGCCCTCCAGAAACCCAGAAACAACAGCAATGAACAACAGTGTGTCTTTTGGGAAAAAGCAAACCCCGCAAACTGAAACAAGTGACTCACAGACTAGTCCGCATTCATCTCCCCCGGACAGTAATTCACCTAGGAACACCCACATCAGACACCCAGCCACCTCTGGAAGGTCTGCAGCAGCAGGCCCTCCTACTAAGCCCTTTTCTGATTGGCTGCTAGAAGCATGTGACCCGGACGTGCCGACCAGAGCGTTCGCCCTGAGGGTCCTGACCCAGATGATGCGAAAGGACAACCCAGAGGCTGTCCAGGCACAGGAAAAGGTCCTCATGGTGGGTTGCTTGGTTATGTACTTCAACTTTTTTATTCTTGTTTTAGCATTTAGTCAGTTATGATGCTCTGTAAATATTGATAAACAAGAGAACTGAGAACTTACTTGTACGTTAAAAAGTTAAATAAATATTGGGGTTGTTGCTCACCCATTTCTTTCTTCCCACTTCAGCTCAAGTCAAACTTTCCAAAGTACTTGTAAGTTAAACTAGTATTAAAACTATATCAATGTTGTGTGGGTCCTCAGCAATGCAAGGTGTGATTGTAATTGGTTAACACTAGACATTCCTTTTTATAGTGTACCTGTGAAAGTGAGACTAATGCATGACATGAATTAACTGATGCATTTCCTGTTTCTGTGCAAGCTCCAGCAGATGCGCAGATCAGACTTCATCTTTGGTCAACTCTCACTTTCAAATGTGCATGGTGACAGCTTGATCACTCTGCGCAATATGTAGTTATTACCCACATGCTAACGGTGACGTCACGTCCTCTTAAATGGTTGAATTAGCTTGAAGGAAGGTGAATGTGAGCATAACTTATGGCTGTGATTAGGCAGAAAATAGCAGTATTTACAATATACAAAAGAAAAAGCAGCCTCTTCATACTTTATATGTATTTCATTGAGCCTATAGCGTTTGTAAGGGGTTACAATGCAGGCGACTGAAGAATTAAATGTAAGGTCGTCTGGAAAAAATTGTTGGACCTGGTTCACATTTTGCAGCAATATTGCAATGCAAAATTCGCTCTGATACTTTGAGAAACGACTGTGCACGATTTTAGGGTCTGATGAGCCTTCAAACTAGCCTTCAAACTGGATTGTATTCAGTTATCTCAGGGTATCTGAAGAAACACAAATGCTATTCTTGGTCTGAACGTTTGACTTCGAAATGAAAAATGTTCTCATTTGCTTTAATAGCATTCTAAGCAATTATTCTAAGAACTGGGTCAAGACACTTCCACACTGCCTTCAGCATTTAGCCATGTTGGATGTTGTTAAAACTGTCTCCATCTGTTGCCTTAGCCACCTATTAGACATTGTGCTATTGCTGCATGCACTGTAAGTGTGCACCAGTAGTGTGTAGGTAGCAATATTATCTGTGTCTCCTGGGACATTATGGGCAAACATGTATAATAAATGAGGCGGTTGAGCCTTTTTTCCCAGAGGGAGCGAGAGGGGTGTGCTCTAGGGACTTGTTAAGGTGGTATGGGCAAGAAAGGAGTACAACTAATTTAGTATTCTCTCTAGTCACAACCCCCCTCCCGTGTGCACCATAGATAACCTTCAACCCCCTTACTGTTACAGAAGAAACCCTTTTATTGATTTCCTCCCTTTTGTGTCTTGTGGTTGGGCTAAATTCTCCAATATTCTAGAGGCTAACTTTCATATGTTCTGTGCTCCCTCCATACTTTACCCGAAACTGCAGCACATTCTATCCCGCATGTCTAAGAAATCCCTTGTTTTTCCAGTCCCCCATCTTCCCCTTACCCAATCAAACCTATATCTTCAAGGACCCCTTTAAGTACCTGGGGGTCATGTTTTCATTATTCTCTTTGATAGTGGGTCATATTGTTTTTAATGTATTCTGTACCGTGCCAGTATTGATCCTCTTTCGTTCGTCTGGAAAATTCCATATTGGTGACATTTGTTATGTTTTTTCACACAAAAATGGTAGAATATTCGCAGAAAACAGACTGTATATAACTATACACCAGTCTATGTGGTGATTAATCATGCTAATGGTGTGTCTTCTCCAGCTCTTCTTAGAAAACCTGGAGCATGAAGACTCATTCATCTACCTGTCAGCTATTCAAGGTAAAATAATGATGCACCTTGGCCCAATGTGATGTTATCATTGATTTTTTTGATTATTAATCTACATAAACAGTCTGTTTAACACACCCATGCTTTATCTGCCTAGCTGAAGTGGTTGTCAGCAACTCTTGAAAGCAAATGGACTGAGTATGACCTGTCTTTAGGGTTGTCTGCATTGGCTGATTCCTACCCAGAGAGGATTCTGGCTAGGCTCCTAAAAGACTTTCAGCATGGTCCCTCGCTCCCTACATCCAACAAGGAGCACTCCCTGGAAACCCGCCTGAAAGTGGGAGAAGTCCTGATGAGGGCGAGCAGGGCTATGGGTGAGCATCATCAGTTGGTTGTTCACATTCATGTTTGTATGACTAGACCTGTCACGATATTCAGTTAACTTGATACCCATTTCCTGACCCCTAAAAAGACACCAATTCACGTGATATATATACTGTATGTTCTCACATTGCCAGACCTATCTCCACTGTGATGTGGAGTAAGGTCTGGCCACGCCACACATACATTCCAGGATAGGATGAAAAAAAACATTCTGGGTTGTTTGCATTTCTAAAACCAGTCACACTTACCAAGGGCGGCGCTAAGCTCTGGACAAAGGGACAGTGGCTCTGCAAAATAGTCTTTTAGTGAAACATTTGCACCCCGCAAAAGAAAACGCCACATGTAATATTGAATTAAGCTTTCTGTACACAATACAGTAACATGAGCTATTTAAATGATTACATATAGCTGATTACATGGTTTATTTATTTTGTTCTTACCAGTGTACTTAGTCCACAGCAATCCTCTTCAATCTGTTCCACAACATCCCAGTTAGAGAGTTAATGCCATAAACATATTCCTTGTAAACCTTTACAATCATTCCCCCGAAAGAAGAAAAATTGCCTGACATCGATTTTCCTCACCTTTCACTTTTCACCATATGTAGCCGTTCTCAAACTCCACTCACTTTGGGAAACGACAACAAACTTCAAGCAAGCAAGCTACATGCTGAAAATGGCAGGTTTTTAAGAAAATTTGGATGTCAGGCAATTTTTCTGGAAATATATCCAGACTAGGCTCCATGTTATCACAAGGGATAGTTTAGCATTTTGGGAAATCCACTTATTTGCTTTCTTTTTAATAGTTAAGTGAAAAGATCGATGCCACTCTCATATATGTTGAATGTGTTTCACATTAAAATGTGTTTCACATTAAAATGTTGAGAACAAACTCAGCTTTGCATATAGTGAGACCCACATTTCTAGAGCAATGTGTTAAGAGATACTATGTAGCTAAAGCTGAATGTTGTTTGCTTTTTAAAAGTCCTCAAATCTCTTTTAAAAACAAACCTTAACTTATGATGTGTTGTACCAATTGTTTCGGTGCTTCAAATGAGTTTACTTAAGTCTTAGGTCAAATGATTAAATTAGGTAGTATATGTCTGAAATTAAATTTGTAGTATTGCTTTTTGAGTTGGGGTTTTGTCACACATTGCATGGACGCCTGGGTCCTCAGACGGTTAAATAACAAAAAATGTAATTAAAGATTAAAGTGGCTATATGTATCTTTCGGTTTGTGTTGGTTTTAGCAGTTACTTTGGACAAAGGCGGTAGTGTTTTTATCACAATTGCTTTCGTAAAGGTCTTTTCTTTACGGAGCCGAGTTAGTTACCGGGACGTCATATAGTTGCGATGATTGTATTGCACGGAAAATCATTCATTTGTAATAAGAGACTACATTACAGATGCATTTCAAGTGTTGTAACTTTGTCTCGCTCATGTTAATGCTATCACTGTTACTGTGTCACAAGCCAAAGCATTACTAGTTTGGTGTAGCAACTAACTAATAACTTCAATTCATATAGCGCATTTCATGAAACCCAATGGACGCTTTACACAACTACAGGGGGTCAAGAGAAAAGAAAAGAGTAGGCCAACACAAACACAACTAAAATGAATAAAACGTCTATGCTAAATGGAAGGGGGACATGATTTAATGTTGGCTACTGAAGTACAACCATATTGCACAATCTAAAGTTATTTGATGAAATAGTCGTATTACATACCTGAGGGCCAATTCAGGTCCGGGTTTTAAATCATTTACAATCCCGTAATTGTCTCCATCTGTCGAAAGCTCGACCGAGTGTGGGTCTCGCCCATCGTCATTCCCTTTAGCTTTTAGTTCTTCATTTATTTCTTTTTTTTTCTGTCGGCCATAACTACAGCAGATAACTTCTTAAAGCAACACTATGTAACTTTTCCCGCTTCGGTGCCCCTACAGGTTGGAAGCGGAATTGTCCCATTATATCTCATTGGAACTACAGATCCGCTACCCGATCTGGCAAACTTGCTCAGTGCGGTCATAGCCTGTAGAGAGCTGCAAAGCAAATGCAGATGTGCTGTTCACCCTGTTACAAGTTAATAAACCACTGAAACGTTTTTTGGAAACATAATTTTAAGGTACAAAAAGTTCTCTAGTGTTGCAAAAAAAGACAATTAGGCCTATATAAAGAAATCGCCTGCTACCTTTTTACCTGCATATTCACTTACACAGACTTTTCCGCTGTTGCACCAAAATATATGTGACCCATCAGATTATGTGCTCTGTAGCGCCATCTACCTGCCTAAAATCATCATCTGACTAAAAGAACATGGACATTTGACCTTGTGTGAGTGGTGAACAATAATTTGGGCTTGTTTAATTATGTTTACATATTTGTTTGCATAATTATTATTATTGAATTATTAATAATGTCTGTGGTGGACAGCTATCAGCATGGAACCACCAAACCACAAAAGCCACAGTGCAGGCCTGTTTTCCATGCAGATCTCTGTTCAGAAGGGACCCTGTGTATCAGAACCTTTCTCTGATTGAAAACCCTGTTTTGTTTTTTCTTAGCTCTGGTTTTATCTGCCAGATTGCCATCGTACCATTTCTCTGGAACAATCAGGGGGTTTATATCATTGCTGAGAAATTGGATAGACCTTCAGTTTGCTGCGCAGACATCTAGAAAGCCTCTGTGTTGTCTTTAACCCCCCGTGTGGCCAAGATTTGCCTTTTGCCAGGCTGTCATTTGTAAATAAGAAGTTGTTTTTAATTGACTCGCCTGGTAGAGTGGCAGAGAAGCACTTGAATAGTCCTGTGAGCTTCTATAGTGTGCAATGATGGGCAGAAAATATACTAAAAGAGAAGAACTCTGCACCAAATGATGTTCCCAAGACATAAAGTTAATAAGCATATACAGTAAGGGGATGCATAGAAGCAGATGCAAACAATACCAGAATTTGGGAGCATCTGTGGGAGTGCATCAGAGTTGCATCAGTTTTCTCGTGTTTTTTTTTGTGTGAGTTAATGCGCACAATTGTGACGAAGGCTATTATATCTGCTGACTTACACTCCCTTGAACACAGTGATTTTCTTACATTAGATCAGTTAGAGGTGTGTGTGTGTTGTGTTTGTGCACGTGCGTGCGTGCGTGTGTGTGTGGTTTGAATAGTGTAATCTAGGAGAAGCTAAATAAATCACATGCACGTTTTTGTATCAAGCATATATATACCTAGCTCTAACACACACACACACACACACACACACGGGTCAAGCAGGTCTTACTACCACTAGCCAGTCAACTGGTTGTTTCCTCTCCATGGAGCTCCCTGGCTGTCCTCCCTGCTGCTTGGCAGGGGCAGCTGTAGTCGGCAGTTGGCTCTGTTCTTTGTATGTTTGCCCAGTAACAGAGCTTGTTAAACTGAGTATGACTACACTCTGTAATCAACAATATCAGTCTTATATCAAGATGTGGATTTCAATGGCAGGATTGCATTTAAAGCTCCTTCTCTGGTATCCACGCTGCTCTCTGAAATCTCTTTCTCTTGCCAAAACTCAGACTGCTACACTACTCGCCTTCCTTCTACAGTAATCACCTTGTCTCTGTTCGTCTTTGCTTTGAGTATTTTGGCATCTTTCCGAGCTGTGATTTTCCATTTGGATATGTACTGTAGCTTGAGGCTTATTTCTACAAATCAGGGTTATAGTAAACAAAAATAAGTGAAAAATGTTTTTAAAACTATATAAAAACTAAAACCTTCAATTACAGTGTTATCACACTTCTTAGCCTCCCTGGTAAGGTAAATGTAAATGTGCTGTATTTATATAGCGCTTTTCTAGTCTTAACGACTACTCAAAGCGCTTAAGGTCTACTCCAAGGTGCTATAAAAGAGGGTTCGGTTGATAGTTGAACCTCTGGTTGAAAAGGAACACTGCGGAGCAGCAAGTTTTCTTCATTTCAGTAAAAGTAACCTTTTCTACAGTCCCTCACAAGTTTCTCACTCACTCCAAACTTTTTTCTGCTGCTCGATTACCGTTTTTTTCTGCATATTTGACTACCTGCAGTTTGTAATCTGCAGAATAGGATTTTCTTTTTGGGGGCATTTTGTTTGTGTTCAGTCTTTCTCACTTGTATTTAGGAGTAGCATATAGTTGTCACAAGCCTAGAGCACCTTCTTGCAGCTGTGGACGGTAATGTTTTCAGTATGAATTAACATTTTAAAACATGGCAAATTATATATATTTTGCTCCTGACTATAAGTCGCAGGACCAGCCAAACTATGAAAATAAAAAAAGTGACTTATATTACCGAAAATACGGTACTATCAGCTCCACACAACACTCTCTGCATTCCTCAGTATGGCTGATTGTCCGACTTTCACGCCTAGGGAGCTTTCCAATGTCAGGACAAATGTATAATATAAAGGCTAGCGGCCCAGTCGTTGATATACAGTTGGAGATGTGTGTGTGTGTGAAATACGCTCACAGTGGCAATGCGAACATGCAGATGTTAAGCAAATATGTTAACCATGCTATCCATCAGTTTAGCATGCTAGCATTTGCTAATGAGCACTAAATGTAAAGTATAGTTGAGACTGATAGAAATGTCATTAGTTACCAACTACAGCTAATTGCCCTCTGCAGTAACACCGTAAATCAATCTATTAAGTCATAATCTAGTTTATTTCATTGTAATCCATCCAGTGGTTGTAGAGACATTTCACAAAAAAACCTACAAATGTGTTAGTGCTAGAGGAGAAGTCAGGGGATTATCAAAGTGGGTAGGCTTCATCATCTGGGGACCATAGATGTCTGTGTAAAATGTCAAGGCAATCCATCCAATAGTATGTCATATATTTCAGTCTGCATCAAAGGTGCAGAGCTAGCAGGACTATAAACTCATCACTCAAGCAGAAGAACACAAGCAGGGCTTCTGGCCAAACACCAGGCCAAAGTTATTTTTATGATCATCAGCTGAATACATGTTTTGCCCAATATGATCTGCATCAAGCTGAAGTCAAATTTAAGTCATTCACTAGCTTTACTTGAATTTTAATGTCAATGGGTAGGGCTGCACAATGAATTGAATTTTAATCACGTCACGATTTTGGCTTTCCACGATCAAATTTGTGATTTTTAAATGCGTCATTTCATAGAACGCTCCGGGTTTTTTTTGCAAAGGCAATCTACCACTCCATAAATCCATCTGATTATGTGCCAGTCAGAGTTGATCCCTGCACCGCGCAGCTTAGTTTCTAGATGTAGACAGTCACAGAGGACAAAGTAACATGAGGAAAATTCCACAAAAGATTGCAGTCTGTCATACGTTGGTCACAAGGTTTACCAGTTTAACGCAACATTTTGTCCTGTTTGTGTTGTTTTCAGACAACAGCAGTGACAAGTGCTAGTCGGCACTAGTTAGTGTCTGTTAGCTCACAGGGCTCTAGGGTGCAACTAAAATTTTTTCCTCTAAGTCGCATCCGCTGCTCTCCACAAACAAAGCAATAATGGTTTAATTTTGCGTTACATGACCCATTTATTCTGTAAAGCCGTGCCTGCTCCCCAGCAACAGCGGCGACAGTGTCGGTCCACACTTCTGACATTTGTCCACATTTTTAATTGTTATTAAAACAGCTGTATATTGTTAAGCATGAAAGGCAAACCTGTATTTGTACTACTGTTTCCACTGGCAACTCTGCTGTCAGGGTGACCACGGCGAAAAACACAGAAGAAGTTATTGAATGCAACTAACTTCAGTTTGTAGAGTAATAGCGTGTGAGACAGAGCTGCTGGACCCATTCATAATGTGTCAGCCGTCACTCTGAGTACGTCCATACTTCTCTCTCCCTAGCTCTTTTAATCAGTTATTGTTGAAAATAAGTGAAGGTGCTTTTTAAAAATATATCCTAGGCTATTTATTTCAGATAATTTTCATTTACATGTGTTGCAGCTGAATGTATGTTCAACATACAACTTCAGCATAAGAGGAATGTAGCACAATATGGATGTGAAAGCAGTTATAAATAGCCTATGTTACTATAAAATTTGTTTAGGATAAAATCAACAAATAATCGTGATAATTAATCGTGATCTCAATATTGATCAAAATAATCGTGATTATCATTTTGGCCATAATCGTGCAGCCCTATCACTGGGTCTATGTTGTTTGCATCAGTGACTGATCAAATGATTGGCCTAAAGATTTGTATTGATATTTCAATCCTTCAAAGTTCTAATAGAACATGTGCCATTTTATATAAAAGACTCCAGGACTGACAATACTCATGTTGCATTTGATAATATCTGCATGTTTTAAAGAAGGTCTTGCATTTCTGTATACAGTTTATTTCTTAGATTTTACTGAATTTTGCTGTAAGTTAGAGAGCCAGATAACTGACTTTATTTAACCTGATACGTCATTAGGTCTCTATTTTATTACTGTGAATGCCTTTAGGATGTACAACCTGGGGTCTAGTCTCACTTTGCCAGACCATCCATACATTGGAGCGGAGGAGGGTCTGGCTAGTCCACACAACCTTCCGGGATGGGAGAAAACCCTGCTCTGGTTTATTGGCATTTCTTTAAACCAATCAGAATTGTGCGCTAAGCTCTGCATGGACCTACTGTAAAGTAGTCGTGCGAAAGAAAACTCAGATTGGGCAGATAGTCTAGCTAGATGTCTGGATTTACCTTGCAGAGATCTAAGGAGCAGTTAACCATAGTCCTCATAAATCCACCAGAGTTTAAAATTCCAACACAAAGAAAGCGTAAGGAAACTGACATTTTGTATTTATATCGGCATAAATACATGCACCCGGCGGAATTTCCCTTGGCACCAGAGCAATCCCGGAAGTTGAACGTCAAGGATATAGACTACCTGGGTTCTAACCTGTCTGTCTGGTCTTTCTCCCCTCTATTCGATTGGGCGGCTCTGGCTCAGTGGTAGAGCGGCCTGCCAATTGGAAGGTTGGTGGTTCAATCCCTGGCCCTGCGGTCCCATGTCGAAGTGTCCTTGGGTAAGACACTGAACCCCGAGTTGCCCCCGATGCTGCGCCATCGGAGTGTGAATGTGTGTGCATGTTTATCTGCTGAGCAGGTAGCACCTTGTACGGCAGCCTCGGCCACAGTGTATGAATGTGTGTGAATGGTATCCTGTATGATGTAAAAGCGCTTTGAGTAGTCGTTAAGACACAGCACATTTACATTTACATATTCCTTCTCCAGGGGAACTGGCGCCCCACCTTGGCCGTCCTCTGGTCAGCGTCTTCCTACAAGGAACCAGGGACCCAGACCAAAGCGTCCGAGCCAGCAGTCTGTCCAACCTGGGGGAACTCTGCCAGAGACTGGACTATGCCCTAGGAACGGTGGCTCAAGAGGTGAGAGGGAGCACACTGACCTGAAACCTGTATGATCCTCCTGGAGGAACTGGGGTTTTGCATCAGCACATGGTAAAAAGACATTGTGGCTTCATAAAAAAACATGTCCATCTAAATCATACATCAGGACACCTCAAATAAACTGTAGGTCCGATCAATAGGTCAATCGCTAAACCAGTGCTCATGAAAGCCCTGCCAGTTCTAGACTGCAAATAACTATAGCAACAATTCAGGTGCTTTACACTACATAAATTGTGAAACTCACTACAATCAAAGAATCTCTGGAATTTGAACATTGTAAAATATTTGTCCAATTGCTTTGAAAAGTGGGCATGTATATAAATGTAATAATGCACTCTATGCTGTACTCAAATAAGGAAGTAACTGAGTTGAGGATGTACTTCACCTCCACCTAGTGTTTTAATGACTTAGATTGTGACACCTCATGATGCAATCATTCTGATTGAATACAGCAAAGATTAAAGGAATACAAGTAGTGATTACATTAATTTAAAAAAGTAGTACACAGTGAAATATATCCCTTTTGTCCATTGGATGGATTACATTGAAATCAAAACCTTTTCCAGAAATATTTCATATGATGGGCAAAATTAAAATAATTGAGAATTGCCATATTTCAGCTATGGTAGGGTAGTGTTAGTAAAAACTGCCATTGAAATATTAACTAAGTACTTGTGTGACCTGCCAGAGGAAATACTTTTGTTGTTTTAAAAATAATTGCTTCTATTAGCTATAGTAGTATCAGTATTATAGTTATTTCACTTTTCCATTAGTAAAATGTATGTAACTTGAAATTGTGAGTGGTTATGTGGAGACAAGTTTACAGTGATAATACTCAGAAGTTCAATAAATAAATATTATTTAAAAAAAGAAACTGCCATGGTTAAATTAAGAAATAAGGAATTTTAAAATTTTAAAGGGGCATTGTATTATGGCAATGGAAAATCATTTAAATACAGTGTCTCCCAAGATCTTATCTCTCATGTGAGCATCAAAGAAACAAGGCTCTCGAACTAATGGCTAAAAAGAGGTTATAATCCCAGAATCCTCACAGAAACCATAAACTCTGTGATTGGTCCTTCGCTCAGCTAACCAGTTAAATCCCCTTATTAACTGCTCTCAGTCTACTGGCATTTCCCCATCCATCTTCAAACATACCCGTTTTCCTTCTCTTAAATAAGCCCTTTCTGGATCCCTCTGTCTTCAGTCATTTTAGACCCATCTCTAAGTTGCTATTGTTATCCAATTCTTGTCTCCAAACCATTGATTTCTTTTATGAACTATCCAAATTTCAAAAGATTTCTCTGAGACTGCTCTGGTGCCAATGATTTACTGTCGCCACTTGTGTAGGTCCATACTCCATTTGAATTCTCTTTGACCTCAGCTCAGCCTTTGGCAGAATCTCTTAATCAGTTGTTTGAAAAACTATTTTGGCATAGTGATGTGGCTTACCTGTCCAACAGGTCTTTCTCTGTTATGCATGGGTATGTGTCTTCCTTTTGTGCTCCTCTCTTTTGTGGGGTCCCCCAGGGGTTTATTCTGGTTCCCCTTTATATACCATATACATGCTACCCCTGGGGCAAATAATGCATAGACGTGATATACTGTAGATTTTCATTGCTACCTGGATTATATGTAACTGTATGTCCCCATAATGCCAGGTACCACCATGCTGTCAATTATTATGTCATATCCTGCTGAAATTAAGAATTGGATGTCTACAATTTACTGCAGTTGGATGACTCCAAATCAAAAGTAATTATAATGACCTCTTCTGGCCCAAGCACCTGCAGTTCTTTTGTACATTATAGTGTAAAATTGATCAGATATTTGATAAATTCCAGGTGCAAGATGATCACAAGCAGCAGATATCCAAATACGCAAGGCAATACTTTCTCACTTGCGGACAGTCCATGGACCACCAAATCTCAACTCCAATCAATCTGAGTGGAGAAGCTCCATCCATACAGTAATTTTGTCTGTTAAAAAAGACTGTGCATCAAAGTGTGTGTGGGCTACACAAATACATGCCCACTTACTTAGATCAGGCTCTGAGTTGCGTGCGTGCGTGCGTGCGTGCGTGCGTGCGTGTGTGTGTGTGTACACATGCGTGCTGTGGCCTGCTGGCATGAATAAGCAGCACTGTCTGAAGAAGCAGGGATGCTTATTCATGAACCTGCCCATTTTTACTTTTTCACCGTGTGCGTGCGTGTGCGCGCATGTGAGGGAGTGTAGCAAGATGGAGGGACCATGTTTGTTTGATGTCTGACCAATACATCAATCGACCCAATTTACTTCTGGTACTGACCTCAGCAGTGTAGGCCTGAAGCTGATTCGGCATCTTTGGGAGGAACGCGTTGCGTAAAATACAGCACAGCTCTAGATTGTGCTGTATTTCTTAACTAGACATGATCACTAATTGTATTTATACTTTATGCCTATGTCTTTATGTTTATACCACTGTAAATCTTATTGTGTGTGTGTGTGTGTGCAGCTCAGCTCCTGTCTGACTGCTCTGATAAAGACGGAGAAGGAAGCAGAGGTAAGGAGAGCTGCTGTCCATGTCATCACCCTGCTGCTCCGAGGCCTCAGCGAAAAAACCACCCAGGTACGCACACACGCTCACAACTGAGTATGCATAAAACACATATTCTTTATATCAAACCATACAATACATTTGACAACATGGCTGATTGCACAGGAAAGGATTTTACATGAAAGCTGGGCTCACACAGTTCCCGTGGACAGCCACAGTAGCTTGGAAAATCGTTAAATGCGAGACTATCTCAGAGCCAACATGACATCATGACTTTGCGTAAACATACACGCCCACTTTCTTAAGCCAAGCGGCGTGTAATCTGTACGCATTATCCGCGTGTACATCTATGTTGTATACAGCAGACGTAAACATACACGCCACTTGGACAGTCTTGTGTTTGACCCATTCACCACCCCAACCAACCTCCCTATGCGGGTTTTTAGTCTTTCATACTATTAGCTACGGAGTAAATTCACACGCTATCGCGAAATACTGTAAGTCAATGGAGGCCAAACGGCTTTGATAAACGCGTTAAAAAGCGAGTATGTGTCTTGATAACACGCCAATAATGGAATCGGTGTGTTATCCAGTACATACGCCATTTCATGAGATCAGTCTGCTTGGAGCTGACCGGGCAAAGACCGCAGTTTTCATCAGACTCACCCTGGGTCCGTTAATTAAGTCCTCATAAGTTAAATATTTGTATTGTATATACATATAATGTGTTGTAATGACAGTATAGGTAATAGTGACCTATACAGTGACGAAAAATATTTTTCGTCACTGTTGCCAGCCGACAGTGTAGCTACTAGTGCACCCCCACACATTATTAACCCTAACTTGATGTTAATGTTCAGGATGGGTTTTTGAGAGTGTGAGAGTTTTTATAGAGGCTGACAAGTCTGGTTATCTAGTCTCAGTTTCCATGCTGTCACTGGGGTTGTAGACTAAATGTTAGCTTCTCACCAAGCACAGGGAGGAGACTCACTCCAAACACCATGTTTTAAAGTCAAACCAGTTCTCTCTTTCTTCCTGTTTCACGTCCCTCACACTGTGCAGTGTGTGGTTATTCTCGGCATGTAGTGTTGTTCTTAGATAGTCAACCACAGGTTCCAGGCTAATCACATCACAGTTCCTCGGCCTCCTAAAATGGAAGCAGCGAGGCAGGATCGATGACTGGATTTTTCCCTTTCGCTGAGTCCTGTGCAGGTTTGAGGGTACAGCATGGCAGCAACTCTGCCAGTTTATGTATTTATAGCACTATAGGGCACTTTGCACCCAAACTAAATTATTATCATCATTGACCTAAATAAATGATATAAAATAATCATCAGATCTTTAAATTGTGGATTGAGAAACCCTTCTGTGACATTAGACATGGGATAATCAAGAAAAAAACTAACTATAATCAATACTAATATAATCAAAGTTCTCAGGTGACAAAGAAAATGCTAAATATATGCTAGAAATGGAAACAAGTGTAGTGAACATTGGTCAATTTATTAAAATTTTTGTAATTATTTATTCGGGGGTCACTGAGAGGCAGCCTCTCTTTTGCAGGAACACCCTGATCACACATTCACACAGTTACACATTCATAACTGGAGTCTGATCTGCTGGCCACTAAGCAGCTCCACTGGAGCGGATGGGGTTAAGGGCCTTGCTCAAGGGCACCTCAGTGGTGGTAATGGGGAAGCACTGCTCTTTAGTTTAGTTAATTTAGTTAACCAAGGAACAAAACCCTAATGAATACAGTCTCTCATCTCTATACCTAGTTTCATACTGTATAAACCTACCAGTAGCCTTGAAAACAGAAAGTAAATGTGTTGTTCCTCCTGTGGTAGCCCAGTGGAAACACACCTATATGTGAGCTGCCAGCCCAAGTGTGATGTGGCTCTTCAATCAATCAATCAATCAAACTTTATTTCTAAAGCACATTTAAAACAACCAGGTTGACCAAAGTGCTGGACATTGACATGAAACAATAAATAGACAGAATAAAACACCAGACAAATACAACATACAGTTCTCATGCCGGATTAAAAGCCAAGGAATAAAAATGTGTTTTTAATCGTGATTTAAAAACCGGAAGGCTAGGGGCCAGTCTGACATGAAGAGGCAATTTATTCCACAGTCTCGGGGCTGCAACTGAGAAAGCCCGATCACCTCTACTCTTGAGTCGCAATTTAGGGACAACGAGGAGAGACTGGTTTGCAGACCTTAGTGACCTTGAAGGAGCATGTGGCCTCAACAGCTCAGTGATATAGACTGGAGCCAGTCCATGAAGGGCTTTAAAAACAAACAATAAAATCTTAAAATCAATCCTAAAATGAACTGGGAGCCAGTGAAGAGAGGCAAGGACAGGGGTGATGTGATCTAAACTACGAGTCCCAGTAAGGAGACGAGCGGCAGCATTTTGAACCAGTTGTAGTCGAGAGAGGGAGGCCTGGCTAACACCTATGTACAAAGCATTACAATAATCAAGGCGTGTTGTAATAAAAGCATGTATAACCCTCTCAAAGTCAGTAAAAGATAAAAATGCCTTAAGCTTAGTAAGAAGCCTAAGTTGAAAGAAACTTGCTTTCACAACAGAATTGATCTGCTTCTCCATTTTAAAATCACAATCCATTTTTACACCCAGGTTAGTTACGACGGACTTAACATAAGGTTGAAAGATGCCCAGGTCTATTTGTGAGACCTCAGAGGTGCCACTGGGTCTAAAAACCATGACCTCAGTTTTACTCTCGTTAAAGTTTAAAAAGTTTAAGGCCATCCAGGCTTTAATATCATTAAAACAGTCAGCTAATCTTGCTAAGGAACTACCATCATTTCTTTTGATGGGCAGATAGATTTGCGAATCATCTGCATAAAGATGGAAGCTGATGTTGTGCCTCTTTAAGATACATCCAAGGGGAAGCAGATAGAGTGAGAAAAGAATTGGCCCGAGAATCGAACCCTGGGGAACTCCACATGTGAGGGACACAGAAGGTGAAATAGAGCCGCCAAAACTGACTCTAAAATCTCTATCTGACAAGTATGACCTAAACCACTCTAAGGCAGTGCCCTTAATCCCCACGCCATGCTCGAGGCGAGAAATAAGGATGCTGTGGTCAATTGTGTCAAATGCTGCAGTAAGATCTAAGAGAACAAGAATTACATAATCTCCAGAGTCAGTTGAGATTAAAAGATCATTAAAAACCCTTAAAAGTGCGGATTCAGTGCTATGAAATGTCTTAAAACCAGATTGGAACACCTCAAGAACACCATGTGTATCTAAAAATGACTGCAACTGTAAAAGAACTGCCTTCTCTAAAATCTTCGAGACAAAAGGGAGTTTAGAGATAGGGCGATAGTTTGAAAGTGCAGATGTGTCCAAATTTGGTTTTTTGATGAGTGGCTGCACCACTGCTTGTTTAAAAAAGGCTGGTACAGAACTTGACCACAGCCAGCTGTCAAGCCGCTGGTCCCAGGCCAGCTCCTGTCATTATTGGAGCAGCTGGAGTAGGGCAGCACCATCTGTATATGGATAATGATACACAGAGTAACATTAGAACAGGTAAGAGAGGCAGACCAAAGGGAATAAGAGCAGGCCAGGTGTAGTGGTGTGGGATGGTGCAGGAAGTGTTTTGAGTGGCTGAGAAGCCATGGTAGAAGAAGTACTCAGATCCTTTACTTATGTAAAAGTACTAATACAACAATGTAATAAATACTCTGTTACAAGTAAAAGTACTGCATTGAAAATGTTACTTAAGTGAAAGTATGTAAGTTTTCACATTTTAGAAACTGGAAATGATCAAAACAGTTCTGTCAATTAATTAGGGTTAATTGAGTGTTTAATCTGCTAATAATGTAAGCCATTATGTTAGTTTAATTTAAAATAAGACAGTATTTTATAAACTACATGTGTTTTGTGTGCAGTAAGCTTAATTTGTAAAGCAACTCTTAACTAAAGCTGTCAGATTAATGTTGTGGTGTACAAATTACAATATTTCCCTCTGAGATGTAGTGGAGTAGAAGTAGAAAGTAGCATGAAAAGAAAAGACTCAAGTAAAGTACAAGTACCTCAAATTTGTACTTAGTACAGTACTTGAGTAAATGCACTCAGTTACATTCCACCACTGCCGAGAAAGCAATTAGAGACTGAGGTTACACCGAGGCAGGAGGCAGGGAAGCCATTAATCCATGTCCTTGTTTTAGCTGTATGTTTATTCTATGTAAGTACATAAGGAGCAAATACAAACCAGTGTCAAATTCCTTGTGTATGTACTTGTACTTTTAGCTTGCACAGTAGCTGGATTCTCGCGATATCGCAAGATCATGCGAGAATTGCGGGATCACATATTAAACGAAAATTCATCTTGTCAGGGTCCAACCTAGTCTTACATTTCCAGACCTTCCTCCACAGTGCTGCGGAGGATGGTCTGGCTAGTCCACACACCAATCCGGGATAGGAGAAAAACACGCTCTGGTTTCCCAATCGTCTTGGGCTCAAGAGGATTGTGATTGGTTTGCAGAAAGGCTAATAAACCAGAGCGCGTTTTTCTCCCATCGCGAAATGTTTCTGGACTAGCCCGACCCTCCTCAGCAGCTCTGTGAAGGAAGGACTAGAAAAGCCACCCTTTGTTTTGCCAGTTAAAACAATGGCCATGTTGGGTTTGCGTTACCTCAAATTAGATCTGATACAGCTGTAGGAGAGTCAACAGTAAACACAGATTGACTCCACCAATCAATAAAATCTACTACTGTATATAATTGAATCATTACTGAATGTAAATTCATTGAATGGCTATTGCTTAAGAGTGCAGAGTATACATTGTTGTTTTCTTTGGCAATCAAATTGACTATCAATAAATCAGTGGAATTGTAATTGAAAACAACGTTGAGAGAGCTGAAGAGGTTGGGGTGACATCTTTGACTTGCTTGTTCTTTTCGACATTTTATGACCCCAGGGCAGGATTTATGGGATGTGCTACAGAGCTATCAGGTCACTGATGTTATTCATTTTGCCTTTTGTTGTTTTTCAAGATGGGGATTCTTTAGGGGAATTCCTCTTCATGTTTTAAACTCAGTAAAATATATATTTGAATGGCTTAAAAAAGATGAGTGCTTTAAAACAATAAGGTGTTAGATGCCATTTCTTTGTTGGCAGGTTTTATTGTGCCCTCTTAAGTTTTTGATTAATACACCCTAACAGTTAACTTCCAGGTTACCCTTTCCTTGCTCTGCCCATCTGTACTTACCAATTTTAAAGCAACACTATGTAACTTTTCCTGCTTTGGATGCCCCAATAGGTTGGATTTGGAATTGTCTCATTGGAACTACAGATCCGCTACCCGATCTGGCAAACTTGCATAGTGCTGTTTTAGCCAGCAGAACCGCAAAGCGAATGCATTGCCATTCACCCTGTTACGAGTTGATGACTGAAACGGTTTTGTAAACATTATTTTAAGGTACAAAAAGTTACATAGTGCTACTTTAAATACAACTTGGGTCTTATTTTAGTAGTTTTGCCCTATTAGTAACTGAGTTAGTTGCCAAACATACGTGGATAAGACAAAAAAGCAAATGGTGACAACAAACTGTCCGTTGTACGCATCCATTCCAGTCTACAGACCGGTCTAAAATGTTGTTTCAACAGTGTAACCTCTGTCTCTTTTATGACTTCTCCAGGTTCTCAGTGATGTGTTGTTGGACCTGTACCGAGCTCTAAAGTGGGTGGTTCGCTCAGACCCGGATGACGTTGCAGTGCTGCATGCCCAGCTGGCTCTGGAAGAGCTTGATGATGTAATGAAGAGGTTCATCTTCCCTGAGCAGAAGCTGGAGAAGAAGATTGTTGTCCTGCCATAGAGCACACGTTTTATTTCCATAGGGTCTTAACCCCACCATAGTTTGGACTGATAGAGGACTTTATTTTTATATGCTCGACTTATAGGCAGCACTAGTTCTGCCTCCATGTGCTGTGGATTTTATGGTCAGGCCACCCGTCCGTAACAGCAGTAGTTTTTACTTTAACGTACAGCGACCCTGTACCATTGTGTTATACTGTACTACCAACAGTCCACTTTCAAAATAAAGTTTTAAAAACACAGTTCTGAACTTCTATTATAGTGTACAAAAATAGGTAACATACTATAATGATATTGCCACTATCTTACCTCATTACTTTTAAGTTTTATTTTAGGATTAGTGATCACATATCGGCCCAAAACCTTGGATGGAGGAAGACAATACGTCAATACTGTCATCATTAAACAACAATTCCAAAAATGTTGCGCCATTCTACTGCATAGACAGCCCAGTCTATGCTTATGAAAAAAACCCTCTTTCCGGCAGTGAAGTAGTTTTTTATGAACACATCTTTAAAAATTAGAATTCACTGAGAGCGAAGCTAGCAATGTTGCTACGCTGGCCAATCCCCACTGATGACGGTGCGGCTGCAGGACATGGATCTCACCGCCAGTGTTTGAGTTTGACTGTTAAAAAGTGTTAAGATAATTAAAAGGTATTTATTTAGCTTACTTTTTTATCTTACGTTAGCTTGCTATTACACCAAGCTTCCATGCTACATAAATAAGCCGGACAGAGTTGTCCCTCATCTGGCGATAGAACCCTGCTGTCCCCGCCCGTCCTGTTGGCTCAGAGCTCCACAGCCTAAGTCCACAGGTACAAATTAGTTTTGCACCAAATGTATCGCAAGATGTCTTGCAAAAGTCGATGCGTGCAGATTCGCCACTGTGTGATGCGAGAGAGCACATACAGTATGTGAAGTTGCAGTACCAGATTCGAGAGGTTGTAATCACTGAGTTGTGGTTGTGATGGAAAATGAACCCAAATAAAATTTAAAAATGCACTACACTGTTGCAGCTGTCATTGTGTTCACGCAAATAGCAATCTACACATTCGTAAATATTTTTTCTGTGACTTCACATTCAGAATACAGGTGTGCAAATTTTAACAATTTTAACAAGTTCAGATTTTTTTTACAAGCTCTCGTATTCTTTTTCTTTGTGTGACTTTACATTCAGATCACTTGTGAATATTTTATTTTTACAAGTGCAAATTTGTAAGAGATTTTTTGTTCCGCAAGTTCTCAAATCATATTCTACAAGCTCTTACCTTTTGCACCTTATTTACCTTCATACAGATCTCACAAGCTCACCTAGTTTGATATTGTTACTTTGGTATTTTAAACAAACTCAGACGTGTGCTATCTTTGAAAACATGGTAGCAAGCAGTAGATGAAATGATTTCTTCTTTGGTACATATTAACACTAACCTAAAGTAGAGACTGGGCGGTAGCAGGACTACTCAATGCAAACAAGGCCAAATGGGGACCAGGAGGGTTTAAACAGAGTCAGGCTGACAGAGGAAAATGAGACATTCCTTCTTTTGTGTCATCCAACGGGCAATAGGCTAACTGTGTATGAGGCATGACCTTCTCCGTCTGGCCCTCTGTGTAAACATACAGCCGCATACATAATGTGCGCCAGCTTTGTTTGCAACTCATGGATATTTCCCGCAATGCGGAGTCAAGGTATCACTGTGGCAGGCGGTGTAGAACCACAGGCTCTTTCATCATGGTGGCAAATTTAGGCCTCTCCACAGTGCCGACGATTCTTATGTCACACTTGGGTTTACTTTGGTGGAGGTTATGTATTTGGTTATGTATTTTTCTGTCAGTGCCACCTCAAATGCAGTAACTTTCCAAGAGATTTTGAACACAAACAATTTATTTAAAATTCAACAGGGGGTCCACGGCGGGGGTCCATAGGCTGTCCTCAGAGTTGCTGCAGGGGGGCTACCAAATTATTGTTTGATGATTTACAAAAAAGATGTCTGACAATATACTGTACATTTTACATGAATCCAACATATTACCATCATGGGTGCTCTTTATTATTAGGGGTCCAAGCCCAAGGGGTGGGAGAACCGCGGTAGCAAAGCAACGTGGTTCACACAGCAGGGCTAAGGGAACCCTATTGTTTTTATAGAGATTATTTTTCTGTCTAAAATTCCCACTGAACTGTACATGGGGGGGGCTCAACTATGTCCGCTGATACTATATATTACAAGAGCAGAACCATTTTCTTCAGCCAATGTTAATGGGGCAACTGGCCCGAACCTTGGAGGGCTGCTCCTATATTCATAGAATCTAGAGTTACAATACGTAACTATTGTCCTATTTTATATAGGCTTCACCTTCTAACGGCTATTGCATTAGGGCAAAGTTGATGTAGTCAATGCCAGGGTCTACAAGCTGAACATAGACTAAATCCTTTCCTTATTGCACTGATTGATTTGATTAAAGATTGTGGGAGTGCATTATTAGTAATAAATTATTATCATGATTAATAATCATTGGACACCCGCATTCCTCTCAGCCACCCAATGCAGGGGAGGACAGCAGGAAAACACACATGGACTCATACATATCACTCAGATAGAAATGGATAAATGGGCATGGGGATGCCCAGGAAGCCCCTGTGCAGATGTTGGCTACTGTCCTTGAAAGGGGTACAAGCGCTCTTGTACAATGCACTTGGATGTCTTGAGAGAGTGTTCCGCTCCCTCCATGCTAGAAGCCTGGGTGATAGCCTCGTACAGCCAGCGAGACAGACGCTGTTTTGAAAGTGTCGCGTAAAACGGCTGTAATTATACTTCTCCAATTTTTAAAAAAAAATAGTTTAATAATTTATACTTTTTCTTTTACAAATTACACTTTGTTTTGTTAGACACACTACACACAGGCCTGAAATACACATACACATACATGCACAATACACTATATATGGAGAGATGTCAGAGTGAGTGGGTTGCGACTGCTGGAGTGGGGGGAGTTCGGTGCCTTGCTCAAGAGCACCTTGACATTGCCCAGGTGGAGAACTGGCATCGCTCCAGCTACAAGTCCACACTCAGTACTTTGGTCTGTACGGGGACTTGAACAAGCGACCCTCCGGTTAGATAACGCCTTATTTGCATATTTTTACAAAACTTTGAGAAAAAAATTATATTTATTAATGTAAGTAATTAACTGGGGAGGTTTTATGTTGATATACTTTATATTAGTTAACATTTTTACCCTATTTACCTGTAATATCTTGCAAAATGTCCAACATTTTATAATCCATATCTTCAAAAGCCGTTTTCTCAAAATGTGCACACATACACCAAACTTTCCAGTTTGACTCCTATCTATATTCTGAAGGTTTTTGCAGAGGGGTTTGTTCAGATATCATTCAAAGCCTAATTTATGTAACATTTTATACCTAAAAACATGACGAAAATTGATTTTTTTTCTTTTCATATTCTGATGTATACAGTGATCAAAGGAGATATCCAAAATCCCCTCTCTAAAAACCTTTGACTCTCATATGTAAATAAAAGATGATTGTTGAACCTTGCTTTTTACAATGTTAAGATTTCTCTTCCTGAAATATCTGCAAATTAGCGCATATTTAACAAAAAAGTTTAAGTTTGCAAAGACGTTTACGTGTACTCCGCAGAAAACATAGTTGACAAACTTGTGAAAAAACTATGCTGTCACGTTGCACTGTGGGAATTGTAGGATTCAGCATTTTTGGATCTTTACCCATACTAGGGACTAAAGGTCAGGGAATCTCTCACCTTTAACATTTTTTTTAATACAACTCCAACCACCAGCCCCTTTGATCAGTTAACTGGTAGTCTGTCTCAAAGCCTGTAATATGGTCACCTATAGTTAGTTGAGAGAGAGAGAGAGAGAGAGAGAGAGAGAGAGAGCGAGAGAGCGAGAGAAAGACAAAGCCACAGTCCCTTTTGCTGCTAAACCCCTGAGAGGTCTATTACAGTAATTACTATATCTCACCATGTGTCACTGTCAGGGAGCCAGAAAGTAAAATGCAGGGGAGTGTGAGAAAGGCTTGTAGGGTGGTTGAGTGGAATCACTTATGTCTGAGAGTTTGTTTTAGGTTATATGTATTCTATTACTTACAACTGAAATGTAATGTGTTTGAGTGGCCGTGTACCGATTCTCAGAGGTGTACTGCAGTTTGTGTCAGGCTTCCAGCCCAGCCGTGGAACCTGCAGGATGTCAGCAGCTCAGCCTCAAGCAGGAGAGAAAAGGCAGGGAGGGTAGATAAATAAGCCCATAAAGGATGCTTTGAGTCAGGCGGAGAGGTGGAAAGAAGAGGGGGCTCCGGTCAAACAGTCCCCATGCTTGTTGGAGATTGCTGGCTGCATTGCAGAGAGATAGGGAGCTAGCTGGGTTGTCCAGGGAGGGGAGGGGTGGGTAAAGGAGACAGAGAGGGGAGCTAGCTGTGGAGGAGAAACTCAGCAGTGTCGGTCTGCCAGCCAAGCTGGACAGTGTGACAGAGGAGGAGAAGGATTAGGCTCTGCTGCAAACAGGGGATGCAGAGACGAGGTTGATACTGCAGCATAGGACAAAGGAAGGGGGGGGGGATAAGTGAGGAAACCTAGGGATTATTCGTTGCAGGTGGCAGAGAAGAAATCAGACTTCAGCGCTAGGCTGAGATCGAGCTCCTCAGTTTGGCCCGGGATCTTCACCTTCACTTTCACCATCACTTTGGTCCCATGCTCATGATGGAAATCAGGAGCCAGGATGGAGAGCACCAGGGGCAGAGACCAGATTAGCTACTGCTCTGCAGACGTATGACTACACCAGCATCAGCTGCTGGATGAGCACCTTCTATCACAATCTCAGCTGGGGGGCTTCATGCCCTGGGACAGTCCTGGGTGATAGAGGGAGGTGGAGGAGGAGCAGGAGCAGGCAGCGGGGAGGCTGGCTCAGAGAAGTGGAGGAGGGTGGTGGGGGTGTAAACTGCTTGCTGTATTTTTGGATGTGGGATCTCCTGACTTAAGCGAGCAAGCTGGAATAAAGATGTAGTGTGAGCTAGTGGAAGGAGGGGTACAGAACAAGGAGAGTGCTGTGCTGAGGAGAGGGCTGGACGTCCTAGCTCAACGGACGGACCAGACGGACGGAGATCTGGGGGGAGTCCTGAGGGGGAGACAAAGACGGAGGGTCCACTGGATCAGGAAGGTAAGGGTTTTAATAATGTTTTTTGCACAAACAATCTATGTCCTTATAATGTAAATTACCCCCAGTAGATTAGGATAAGACAAACGTGTCTTTTGGTGGTCCTCACTTCTATTAAGAGCTAGTTTAGCATTTCAACTTGGGTTTAGAATCAGAAGATTTGATTAGATTTGATTAGATTAGTTAGATTAGATTATTAGATTAGACTAATGCTTCAGGTTTTGCAGGATGTAAAGGTTGGGGAAAAAACTAAGAGAATGAATGAAAGCACGTACAAGTGAGATCAAACCTGTTCAAGAAGGACAGAAACTGAATGGAAAGTTTGAGGAAATGGGGAATAAGCAACATTAAAGCTTAGTAAGAAAATGCAAGACAAAGACTTGAGTGTGTTCTGGCTTGTGTGGTGAATGTCTTTGCAATGTGTGGTAGAGAAAATATTTTTTCTGCCTGACACTGAGTGGTTGCCTGTGTGTCAGTGAGTTGGTCAACTTTACCAGGACTAAATATAATTTAGAACTGCTGCTCATTTCTGCTTTAATTGCTGGGGGAAGTAATACTTAGTAATAGCTGTGTTTTTGCTTACTGCCTATGTATTTAGGCTACAGTATCACTGTGTTTGTGTTACCTTCTGGCATTTACACACGCTGCTTTTTCCCTCTGTGGAGGCAGACAGCGACCGTTAGGAAACAATTGACAGGAACGCCTTAGAGCGGCTGTTTGAAGAATTCTGTCGTCTCTAAAGAAAACGCTTGCCTGTTTGATTTTCCATGGCATCACCGCCATGCTGGACCTGCCTGGTCTGGTTGCCTTTTCACTCAAAGCCTGCTGGTATTTGTCAGGCTACTTGTGAGGTGAAGTAGTTTCATAAAACACTCAGTCAAAAGGTGTATAAGTGATAAGTTGATGGTTGTCATAAGAAAATAAACCCCTAGAAACTAGATTAAAGCAATAGCAATAAACTTAACTTTGGATGGAAGAAATAACATAGTCTTCATCTTACAAATGTAAAGTTTAATTCACAACCACTAAACGCACCTTTGCTAATTTTAACACACAGGGATTTTGCTGCTACAGCCTTACTTGGTCTGGTATAACTAGTAGCTTGTGGTGGCTAATGTTAGCTAATGTTAACAAACTTAAGAGAGTAGCTTTGCTGGGTCACCCTTTGGTTTGTGGACTTTCATTTTAAATATGGACTTTGCCATCTTGTTTTCTTTACACTGCATGAGATGATTTCTGATGAGAAAGGGTTGGAGATGATGAGGGTGGAGCCAGTTTGTTGCATGTTGTTATGGTTGCAATGGCGTTGTGCTAAGCTAAACGCTAAGAGGGGAAATTGCAAATTTTCAACCCTTCTGAGCAAGACAACCAGTTGAGTTTTACCGCTCGGTGAATGCGGATTTATGGGTACTGGCGCCATTCATCTGAATACACGGCAGCACAGAAAATCAGTAGATTTTCCCTCAAGTTACCAGCCAACGCTAGCATTAGCTAGCTACCTTGTTGGAAATAATGCTGAATAAGACATTTTAGGCGATCAAAATGTTCCAATCATCTTTGTTGACGTGAAAACACACAGCAAAATGATCACTCACACACAAAAACAAGTTCAGATCTATTTTGTCACGCATTTTGTACACAGTGCCATGGTTAGCAATGATAAGCCTCCATTCTGATTGACAGTTCGGCATGTAGCCAAGCCTCTAATGCAGTCCGTGCTTTATCGTTAATTTTAACATAAATGGGACCATAATTTACAAGATGAACATCATGTTGTATTAAAGCTTGAAGCTAGCAATTCAGACCATAAATACATAATTGCAGGTTGAAGGCGCTTCCGCATTGGCTTTACTCTAAGACCAAGAAGCAAAACAGAGCTAAAACAGAGGTAAAAGATGAGTACTGGTAGGTTGAATGTCAGACTCAGGTGTCTCAGGTGGACACAAACATAACTCCAAATTCAAGCCAATCAGAAAACAAAGAGCTTTTTTCTGTTCGTCATGTTGGCGAAGGTCCAACAAGTCAGGGTAAGTTTGTTCCAAAAGAAAATGCCCCGGTAACCAGCGACATGCTAAAAAAGCTTCTATTCTTACGTTCTAACCAGGGGTGGGTCTGAGGGTGGCGCTAGAGGAGGTCATAAAGTGTCCCAAATTAGTTGGACTGACTCTTCTTCTTCACTTTTTTTCCTTACCTGAATATATATTCACAGGATGTTCTGAATTTGGACATTTTGAATTATCTGCATATTGGATTGTTTGCAAAAGGATGACTTGGTGACACTGGACAGCTTTTCTAGCAAACATGGATACTAATCTGGATCTGGACGTAGACTTGAACCACATGTAAACAGGCTAGGTGAATGTGACCAGCATCACTACAGAATCCTTCCTGATATGTTATGTGGGTGAAATATAAAGCCACAGCTTCAGGTTTTACATACTACGATTTCTGCGAGGAGGAGGACACATCAGATATGTCTTTTTGCTATGTGTACTTCAGAAATGTGACTTTTTTCCTCCAGAGGGATTGAATTCACACTGAAGATTATAAAGTGATGTCTAATGTTTTTTCTTTCATCTTTCACAATGTTGATGATGTGTCATTTCATGGGGTTTAATTTCTGTTCAAGTAAAAAATTGTTCTTAGATGTTGATGTTACTACTGGAAAGGATTCATCTTTTGATGAATATTAATAATGCAGCTAATTTCATGGCCAGTAGTTATCAAAATAGTCTGCTCTGATTAGAAGACAAATGATTTTGGCATTGTCCATATCAGGTTTTTAAAGGTAGTTAACTCTGGATTACATGTTTAAAGATTGTTAAACTGAGCTGAGCTATTTCTCACATATAATAAAGAAATATGAATAAAGGGCCAGAGGCTACATTGGGCCATTTTCAATAGCAGGTAGCATACAATGAATTGGCATCAAACAAACCTAAATTACAATACAGGCATTACTTTTTTTGTATTGTTTGCTGTGAGTGGTCATCCCATGACAGCTTTCAAATGCCAACCACACATGTCTTCAGCTGTGTGTACTTTATTAGATTGAACCCAGCAACACCCCTTCTTTCAGTATGTAATGAGCGTGTAGAAGAGGATTTTGTGCTAGACTCCCTGGAGAAATCTGAGAGTAGGAATTGAGAGAGCCCTCTAATGGCAAACTACCCGGAAATCCCAAACATTTTTTTACACAGGTTATGTATTCCCTCATACCAAGCACAAGGTTTATCCATGTTTCATATTAAAAATCGGTTGTGTTTGCAGCCCTGCTCAGCTTTGATCTTGACCCATCTTATTGATGATGTCATCATGGCTAACACTAACAGGAAGTGAGGCTGTGGGGAGCTGGCAGGTTAATAGCTGTAATTTATCACATATTCAGTATTGTTCAAGCAATTGTCCCGTCTGACCACCTGGACACTCAGATACCATAGTTCCCTACTTGAGTGCTCACTAACCCTATTTCCTCACTCCTTCTTTGTTTCGCCTGTCATCTCTCCCTCCCTTTTTGCTGTCTGACCTCCAATACTGCCTTCCCAATGGGGAGTCCAAAACATCATTAAATCAGAAAATATTAAAACATTACATGACACATACAGGAAAAAAAATAAAAACGTAAACTCTAACAAGTATAAAACAAAATATCAAGGTAACAACCAGAAAAACCCAAGAAAAGATGATATAAAAATAAACTAAACTACATTACAGTATATTACACAACATAACAGTTTTGGACACCTGTATACAGACCGTGCATAGGGGAATATGTGAAAAGGTGAATTGAATTTTGGGGACATATATACAAAATGGCGCAGCGTACAGTATATTTTCACTCCAATAGAAATATGGTTGAGTAAGCTGTGCACAACCTGCTCAGCACCAAACAGACATAGTTAGAGACTAGATGGTGAACATAGTGGAGCATTTAACAGCTATAGAGACAGATATTTCTTTCCACATCATAAGGGGGATAAAACAAACACATCCATTTACACATCCACTCTGCTGGATATGTAAATGACCAAGCTTGTTCCGCTGCCCCCAAGTGGCCAAAAATGTAATTAATGGAGGTTTAAATTTCATGAGTATACAACCAAAGAAGTTATTCTGTCCATGTAATACTAGAATGAAGCACAACAAATATCCCAGGAAGACTAGGGTGCGTACATTGAGCCTGGCAGTACCAAGTGCTATCAAGTGAAAACTACTGACCGACACAACAGCTTGTTGTAAGTGGTGTGGTCTATGTGAAACGCAGGTATTCACTAAGAAAGGTCCAGGATTTCCATGTAACCACCTAAAAATGCACAATGGCACATAACAACATACTTTCCATTATAATTCGGATATGCATTTAATTGTCATCGGTGTTGTTTTTCTTTGGATAGGCTAAATAAAGGTATTTCCACCGTAAATTGATGCATAAAGAATGGAGGAAATTACGTTTTTGACGCTCAAAATTTTCCTTTGCTGAACATGTACTTAACTGTAAATTAATAGTGATATACTTAATGAATGCATGTTACTGTCCAGTACTTCATCTCTGTTTCCTTCATGTCATATATCCTAACTTCCCACTGTCCTTCTCTTGCTCCACCCAACCGTCTTTTCCCCAAACATATTCCCCTCCCTTCTTCCGTCTCCCTCAGTTGGGTAAAAGTCCCTGTCCCGAAGCCAAAACCATCCCTCTGTAACACCTCCCTACCTCCTCACCTGGCCCTTTGAGTCAGATGGCCTGGATCCAGGAAATCCCTCCCATGTGGCACTGCCACTCCTCGGCTTCAACTGAGAATATTACTACTGATTTAGTTAATATGATCTGGATGAACATGGATATGCTGATTAGTTTTGAAATTACCGTTCTTGTTTTTGCCTGCATATTTACCTAATGTTCTTAGTTTGGACATTTGGAATTATCTGCATCCTGGATTGTTTGTCAAAATTGTGACTTGGTAACACTGGACAGTTTTTCTAGCAAACGTGGATACAGGCTAGGTGAATGTGACCAGCATCACTACAGAATCACTCCTAATATGTTATGTGGGTGAAATATAAAGCCACAGCTTCAGGTTTTACATACTACGATATCTGCGAGGAGGAGGACACGTCGGTCATTTTTCACTGCATTTGAGGAATATAACTTTTTTCTCCAGAGGGATTGAATTCATATTGAAGATTATAAGGTGATGGCCTGTATTTTTTTGTTATACCTTTTAATCTTTCACAATCTTGATGATGTGTCATTTCATTGGGTTTGATTTCTGTGGATTTCTGTTCAAGTTGAAACGTGTCATTAGATGATGTACAACTACTGTTACTCCCATTCTGATATATAAAAAAATGCATCTTTTCTGAACAGGTTGACTTGTCCCTCTAGACAGCTTTATCTACCACTATTGAATTATGCTTCAGTGTGCTGTTCAGAGGAAAGGAATTCAGACATCTTATGAATGATAAACTTTTAATTTAACTCACTTTTATTGGATACTGAAAGGTGGTCACTACATTTCACTCAATGCCATGGAAGGTTTTCGCTTTTTATTTCATTGTGGTACATGGCATTCACCAGTAATATTGGAACATCCTACACTAACACATTTAACGTAGAATTTACAGTAACTTCCTGGCAACCATTGTCCAGCAAGTTACTGTGTATTCTTTTTACAGTAAAGGTTCCGTACTTCCATTTGCAGTATTTTATGTATTCACTGTAAAATACAAAACAATTAAACAACATAAGATAAAAAAGTAAAAATACAGTAGATTACTCTTTACAGTACTATAGTGGCTATATTGTGATTTTTTTTACAGTAATGCTTTAACTACTGTTATTTCAACTGTAATACTTAGACTATTGTGATTTTGTCATCTCAACAAGGTTGTAATGTAAACTTTACAGCATTCTACTGTAAAAAATCATATACAGTAGTGTTACTATGAAAGCTAAAGTAAATAACTGTAGATTTCACAGCCATTATTTACAGTGTACATTTATCCCATAAAACACCTCAGGGCTAGTCTACTGTAAATCCATAACGTTCCACTTCCAGGATTTCTGCTGGAAATTTCGCTGGATGTGTCTGTTTTTGGATGTCCTGTTACCTTCCGCTATCTTTGTGTTGTAATTTTAAACTCCAGTGGATTTATGAAGACTAGGGCTAAATGTTCCTCAGATCTCTTCAGGGTAAATCCAGATAGGTAGCTACACTATCTGTCCAATCTGAGTTTTCTTTTGCACGACTAAAACAACTTTTGAGTGTACACGTTCCACCAAAACAAGTTCCTTCCCGAGGCTATTTTACTTGCTTGCTTTGTCTGGCGCTTAGCTCCGCCCAAGACAATTGTGATTGGTTCAAAGACAATAAACCAGAGTATGATTTCCTCGAATCCCGTACTGCTGTGTGGACTAGCCAGACCCTTCTGCGAAGTGCTGTGGGTGAGGGTCTGGCAAAGCCAGTCTACCTTGGGGCTAATGACATCTACCTCCCCCCCCGCCTCTAATCAAACAGTCCATGTTCCTGTCTGCTTGTTATCTGGCCTGTTGGCCCGGGACATTAAGATCACGCTGCCCCAGCCTGCTGGTTCAATCCACCATAGATCACATATTCAGCTGAAGCTCTTTTTCTGTTGCCCTCAGTTGAAAAAATGGGTTCCATAAACAATACATATCCCAAAACTACTGTATACTCAGTGCAAAATTTGACTTTGTAGTACTCCTTCTATGAAAGAAATCATCAGTGCTGTTGACAGTGAGTTGTGTAAATTATCCAGTCTAACAGGGACACTGCTTTGGAGAAAAAAGTGTGCTTCTAACTGTTTAATATACAATTTTCAATGTGGGTAGCTACACAAATGAAATTCCTCATCCCTTAACAGAAATCTCAGAGACAGATATTTAAAAACTCGCAAATAAAAAACGATTATTTTATCTAACTGAATTTGTAATTTGGGTAAACCATTTTTTAAAGATGGCACTGCACATTTTGTACATGTCATGGTTTACATTTTACTTTATGGGTCAACTTTTTCATCAACTGATTCAACTGATGCACTTATCTGGAAGGAGACTGCCACAGCATAATTTGCTATAATATAAACAACATCATAATAATCAGTCAGGAGTCAGTACCAGGATAGAAAATACAAAACAAAAAAGGAGATTATTAAGATTTTAAAGAAATTAGGGATGTCAGTGGAATGTCATGGTTGTGAGATTATTCTAAAGAACCTTTAAGCTTTATTTGTAAAGCAGCTTTAAATACAATAGTTTACAAAGTGCTTGATATCATGTGAAGCACGTACAAATCAATATGCATGTATACATATCACTGTAACAGTGAAAATAGGAGATGGGACACCGTTAAAGGACAGTAAAAATGACAGTGAATAGATAAAATGTAATTAACACATAGGGAAAAAAGATCATAAAAAGATGACAACACATAAAAGCAAGTCTACAGTACAATTAATAAATGAATCAACATGTATTTATGTAGAGCTTTACAGCAACTAACAGGTATCCACATTTCTTTTAAACAAGGACCACGAATAAAACAACATAACATACATTAAGAATAAAACATAGAATACAGTAAAACCAGAAAAGGTTGCATAAAAAACAGGAGGAAGAAAAAATGTAACAGCATATTATATACATACATATTATAAGCCATTTTATAAGTACATCATACATCATACAAGTACATAATACAAGGTAACGGACATCCGGTCAAAAATAATTCTACAACTGGCGGAATTTACGGCGGCAACGGAGCAATCCCTGAAGTGGAACGTCGTGGATATAGACTAGCAATTCTGTGATACAGCCAAGAGATAGACCCTGACAAGTTTTGATGAACATGAACATGTTGAACATGTCAGTGAAGTGAAGTGAAGCTAGGTATGGAGTGATGTGATGTTGTCTGTTAAAACCGGTGAGACCAGCTGGATGGGGGAGAGGGATTTCTGGTTGATGTCAATGACGATGCTGACAACAAAATGAGAAAGAAAATCTTTTGTATGTTTCCCAAAACGCCTATTTACAAAATGACCCTTTCTGTCAGTACCTGAATGTCACATAGACAGTTTCTCCTGGATCTCCCATGCAGAGTGTAGATCTGTGAATACAAGTGTGATTCAGTGCCAGGATGTAAATCTATACATCCAGTCAGAGAGGCAGATAAATCTGTCCCACAGAGTTGAATGTATTAATATAACTCTGTCTGTCTGTCTCTCCTGTGTTGGCCTGGTCAGGTGTGGGGAGGGAGGGGTGGAGCAGAAGGGCAGGAGGTAATTTCATGAATGAAAGGACAGAATTGTTCCTCCGTTTCAACTGGTCCCACGCACAGGCAAAAACCCAGGCTGGCCTTTAATTAAAGCTAATAACCAGAGAGAGGGGAAGAAGGGAGCCCCCGAGGGGCTAATGGGAGGAGGGGCGAGAGGAGATGAAGATGGAGGGGAGAACAGATGGGCAGGTGGTGTTCAACTGTAAGTTCTTTCACTTAAAGCGATAAAAGCCAGATACACTATGATACTCTCTGACAAGGCGCTTTATGTGATAATATGTGCGTCATAAAGATAGTAGTAGAAAGATAGAAGAAGAAAATACTTTTATTCATCTCCAAAGGGAAATTACATTTGATATTCAGTTTTTTACATATTACACACAGGCCCGAAATACATGCAGAAATAGGACCTATGCACAAATGTGGGTGGGTGGCCCATTAATTGCGCCCTGAGCAGTTGGGGGTTCTTGCTTAAGGGGACCTTGGCAGTGCCAGGTGAACGGGCACAACAGACTGAGCCACTGCCACCCACTAAGGCAGATGTGGAGCAGTAGTATCCATACGAATAGTATTAATATTAATAAAAGTGGTAGTTAAGGTTCTAGTAGCGGTAATAGCACTAATTTCTTTCCTTCTTCCTAGTTGTACCAGTAATAACAATAGCAATAATAACAGCTGTAGTAGTAGGTTTAGAGTTTTAGTATAGCAGCATAGTAGTATTTGTAAAGTAATAGTAGTAGTGGTTTGTAGGTAGTATTAATAAAGTAGCAGAAGTAATAGTAAAGGGTAATATTTATGGTCTGCAATGTACAGTGTCATTCTTCTAAATTGACAGTGTACCTGTACAGGTACTGACAAGGGAGCAAGATGTGAAGTTAAGAAATAAGGGGGTAACAATCAAAGAACTTAAAAATAATTTATACTGTAGGTATTTTTTAACAAACCGGTAACAGTTACTATGGGATACAGTATGAACACAATGAGCAACAAAGCTGGAACTTTGGGATGAGATGGAGTAAAATACAATAATATAAATTGGGTGTAATTTAGCATTTGCAAACCATATAGTTCATGTTTTGGAGTTCTTACCAAATAAGCACAGGGGTCATTTGTGTGTTTTTACTTTGGAACAAACGGAGGTCTAGGGAAAAGATTATAGTAAGGAACATACTGTAGGCCTGTAAACTATAAGTTACTGGTTGTAAACTGGCTAAATGTACCAGACATAAGTGAGTCATTGATTGATACTTATTGGATATTTCAGAAGCCTAAGGTGGTTCAGGTTAATGTAGACTGACACTTGTTAAACAGGGTGATGTTCATTGTTGTTATGGAATACAGGAAGTAAAAAGGATTTTTTTATGATGAGGTTTTACAGTAAACACAGCTAAACTGAAAACCAGGAGCCTAACACCCCAACAACTGTAGAAGATGGCCAATTATATGTCCTGTTCTAGTATTACAGTATACTGCACCTACACTACAGTCATTAAAAATATTCGTTGAGAGTCATTCCATGATATAAAAATTTAAATATGAAACACAGATCTATTGGTTGTGTCATAGTCTTGCATTGCCAGACCTACAGTATCTCCTGCACACATACATTCCAGGATAGGAGAAAACACACTGGGTTGTTTGCATTATTAAACCAGTCACAATAGTTTTGGGAGCCGCTAAAATCTGGACTCAGCGAGGCGGTCTCTGAAGAAGGTTCTTGTTTTAGTGAAACATTTACAACGCAATAAAAGAAAACACCACGAACAATATCAAATGAAGTCAACTGTTTACACAATACAGTATTATGAGCTACTTAAATTAGCTGGATACATGGTTAAACGTAATGGTTTTTCCATTTAATATACCATTTTTTTGGCATGAAAAGTAGTGCATATAGCTACAAATGGAGCATGCCCATGGAAATCCCCCCCATCCCCCCAAACAGTCCACTCTCTGGCTCACCTGACATATGTTGATATTCACCCTTTCATTTACTGAAAAACATTGTATACATGCATTGAAGAAGCCAATGATGTGCAATACTAAGTGGCAATGTCTTCTGGTAAAAGCCAATTCAAACATTTTTTCAAAATGTATTTTTCTCTTTCCCTGCCCACCTTGTCTTCTCTTTTTCCCCTCAATTTCACCCTTTCTATGACATAAACTCCTTCTCGTTTCCCCTCTAACGCTCTATTCCTACCTCATCTTCACTCCACAAATCCCTCAACCTCTCCCTGAACATGTGTCCTCTTACGTTCCAATCCTTGCCTTGCCATCTGTTGGGGTCCCCACTACCTCCCATTCTCCTCCACCTCCAGATGCCCTCTCGCTGCAGGAATGCGCTGAACATCGTGGTCACCACCCTTTTTGCTGCGGTGGTCCTCTTCACAATCCTGCTGGCCTACGTCACAGGTTAACTTGTCAATTTCAATGATATACAGAGAGAAACATGTACATGAGAATCAAAACAAGTGACAGTCATGCTCTTTATTGTTGTTTTTCAAAATTGTCTCCACTGTGTTGCTTTGTTATAAAGGCTACCAGTTCATCCACACTGAGCAGCACCACCTCTCCTTTGGCCTCTATGGTGCCTTCCTCTCCCTCCATCTCTTCCTCCAGAGCCTTTTTGCCTTCCTGGAGCATCGGCGAATGAGAAGCCCCGCCCGGCCACAGCACCTCCGTCGCTCCGTGGCTCTTTGCATCGCCGCCTACCAGGAGGACCCAGACTACCTGAGGAAGTGCTTGCGCAGTGTCCGCCGAATCTCCTTCCCTGGCCTGAAGGTGGTGCTAGTAGTGGACGGGAACCGGCCCGAGGACCACTACATGATTGACATTTTCCAGGAGGTGATGGGCGGGGCTGACCAGGCTGGCATTATGGTGTGGAAGGGAAACTACCACAGTGATGGGAGTGGAGGAGGAGGAGTCAGAGGCGGAGGGAGGAGCACAGTGCACATGGAGGAGGCAGCACGAGTGGCTCGGCTGGTCAGAGGCTGCCGCTACTCCTGTATCATGCAGGAGTGGGGAGGGAAAAGAGAGGTGATGTACACTGCCTTTAAAGCACTGGGGGACAGTGTGGATTATGTGCAGGTAAGGGACACAGAAAATGGAATGCATGTACCACTGAATGAGTCAACAAGTCCTATAAACCATTCCGACATTATGGGTCAATTATATATTGAAGAGAATTAGGGCCACATATGAAAAAATGTTTTTTTTTAATCTCAGAATTCTTTATTCTGTTTTTAAAATTGAAAAAAAGAGAACAAGTCAGGATTCTGAGATTAAAGTCAGAATTCTACCTGAACCTGACTATTTTGTCAGATTTAGGCACCAACACTAATTAGTTAAGTTTAAAGAAAGATTAATTACTACAGCCACTAGAGGGCCCCACCACTAAAAATGTAAAGATTTGTCATAATTGCTGCCCGAAGAAACAACCTATGGGAGCGTTTTTCGGGGGGAGAACAGTCTTGAAAGTGTACATAAAAGGATTGGACTTCACTAATCATACACATTACAATAAGATCTGCTTACTCACCATGAGAAGTACAACTTAGCCCATGACAACAGTTATATAACGTCTTGTGTGGATCTGGGGGAAAGTTGTGAAGGCTTAGAATATAACCCTGATGACAACCAGGGTTAACTTGGCTTGGGCATGAGACTTTGTATTTTTAACAGAAGACCTGTGTTACAAACTGGATCCGTGGCGTTTGAGGGCATCCCAGAGAGGAAGGGTCCAATGAAAAGATAATATCCATTGCATTTTGGGAAATACAGTGTTTTTGGAGCATAGGCCATGATAGAAAAATTTTTCATATGTTGACTTTTGCAGCTTCAATTTTTTAATCTCTCTCACGCAAGTCCCTCAACTTAATTGTTAAACACAAAGTACAGGTGAGGGTGATGGGAATGTCATTAGTTTTGCAAATATTAAGTCATAAACCCAGGTCAAAAACTGAGTGCTTCAGATGCTCCTTTCTGTCCACTACCATCAGACTATACAACTGCAGAGGAGACCACAGATTGTCATCAGTCTGAACAGTAGCTTAGGCTGAGGGATACAACGTGCCAGATGGACAATGACATGCTTCACAAAGTTGTTAATGTCTATTAGACGTTTTTCCAAACGTCTTTCATGTTCAAAGCCTCGGTATTCCAAAAACAACCATTCGTTTATGCATGTTATGAGTTCATAAATGTTTAAAATGTCTGTTCCAGGAAATCAAAACGGTTGCTGATTTTAAACGTTCTAATATCTTGTCAGATTTTACCCACATATGTAGCAATTCCTCCTCTGTTTTAGGAGGAGGAGCGCAGAACAAAGCAGTGAATCAGATGAATAAAACGTTATATTCTGAAAGAACAAATAAAATAAAACACCTCCAGACAGGAAGGCTAAAGCGGCGGTTGGGAATGAGAATGGTCTGCACACTTTAATTGGCACGAGGTTACACACCCACTTGGGGCCCAAAGGCTCCTTTTTGACACCCATAAACATCCTGTACACAGAAATATAAGAAGAAAAGAGAATACAGGATGAGGGCAGGGTCTCTGCAGGTACAGACACCAGTGGTGTCCACTTATGACATTACCTTATTAGTATTAGTCTATACATTGTTGTTTTTTGGGATAATGCTATTAATATACCTTTAAGGCTGAAATAATACCATTTACAGAATCAGTTAACCTACACATACAGTACATCTACATAGAAGATATATATTGCAGCAGAGCAGGTGGCTACACTAATACTAACAAACATTTGTTGCAGTTCATCTAGAGGGGAACATGAATTTCTGAACCAAATTTCATGACAATTTATTTATTTAAATCTACATATGTGAACCTCATGGTGGTGCTGGAGGGAAAGGTAGGGAATACATTCAATGTCAGTAGGAAACACCATCTGGGAACCTTGAATGGCTCTACCAAATTGTGTGCCAATCCATCGAGTAGATGTTAAGATATTTCACAGTAAGTAAGTTATTTGACCTGCTGGTGGCACTAGATAAAAAGAGGGACACCAAAGTCATTGGGATATATCCTCTGAGGACCATGCATGTCAGTTATAATAATAGTGTAATAATAGTTCATGGCACTCCATCCTCTAGTTCTTGAGATTTCAGTCTGGACCCGAGGGGTGGACTGACCGACATACAAACATGCTCAAGACACTGTGGGTCAACTAAGCATAGCTAAAAAAGCTCCCAAATTATAATTTTTCGCATTCAATGTTCATCCAAAATGTTGATATAATCAAAAAAACTGAAAGAATTAAGGAACACCCACTCTCAAATTTAAGACCTGTAAACTGTGTAAAAAGACAGAATCAACACAATTATCTGCACCGTGTTTTCATTAGGTTAGACCACCTTGTCAATGTATTTTCCCATTATTATAATAATATTATTATGTTATGTATTATGTTGTATTGTCCTAATAAAAGCTAAAATCACAAATTTTCCTCAGGGGGCTTTTAAATATGTACAGCAAAGACAATTTCTGTACTTTTAGACACCTTGTTTTGGATAATATTCTGGTGTATACGTTTGTCTGCTGTGTAGTTTTTAACTGCAGCTGCTAACAAATCAATCCTTTTCCATTGTTCTGCTTAGTTACTGCAGTGACTTTAGAGTATTGCTATCTTCCAGAAAGTTTTTTTAAAATATTGAGTTAACAGCAGATTTTTGGCAGCAGGCTCGACATGAACACATTTCAATTGAAAACCAATACAACTGTGAACATAGGGAGAGTGTGTGTAGCAGTAGCCAAAAATGATCACATTACACAGAGCCATCATTTATATTCATCTGCACACTCCAACCAGATATTATTAAAGTCGGCTGTATTACTGGTGTTATGGATATCTGACCCGCTTCTATGCTGGCGCATACTGATGTCAAATTTCTCCTGAATGAAACATATTTAAAATTGAACATTCTTTGCAAGCTGTGAATGATAATAGTGTATTTGTAAGTCACACTTTTAATGTAAAATATGAAATACCAGCAGCATTGAACTTTATTAGACTAGTGCTTAAGGTGCCATAAGGTAAATGTGCATCTATGGATGCCTTTCCTTATCTTCAGACAATCCACAGACAATCTTAACCTTAACAAAATGTGAAGGCTAATTCTAAATGTAAACCATACAGCCAGTGGAAATCTTACAACTACATGTGTCAACCCATTGAACATACAATATCCACATGGGAACTCATTTACTTATTTGCAATCCAAACCAACAGACTTGTGTTTAACAACCAAGACACTCTTCATAGCTATTGCTGTGGGTCGAAGGTCATGTCCAGAGCTGACCCAGTCCTGAGCGTGTAGAAGGAACCAGCTGTGATCTCTGTCAGCAGCCTCTCATTTCTCCAATTCTCTAATTACGCTGCAACATCTGCAGCCTTAATTGAACCTAAGGTTGTTATTGTTGAGTCTGTGTGACTCTCAGAATGATTGTACCCTCTGTGTTTGTTGTGTCCCTTTTCAGGTGTGTGACTCAGATACAGTTCTAGACCCAGCGTGTACCATAGAAATGCTGAAGATCCTTGAGGAAGATCCGATGGTGGGAGGGGTTGGTGGAGACGTGCAGGTAAAACACAATACTATCAACAGAAATACATTTGCAAGATATAGTCTGACATCAGGCTTTGTCCCTCACCTTCCACTCTCCGTGTGTTGCCGTTCTCAAAATTATTGACGGGAAACAATAACTAACTTCGAGCAAGCAAACTACACGCTGAAAATGTTTTGAAAAAAACATGGACTATGAAATAAGGCAGGCCTGCTTGGTTCTTTAGGGGAATGATTGTAAATATTTTAAAATAATATGTTTACAGCATGTACTATCCAACTGGGATGTTTTGGGACTGATGGGTAGGGATTGCTGTGGATGAAGTATGCATAGCGATACACTGGTAAGAGCAAATTACGCTTAACCATGTATCCAGCTAATTTAAATAGCTCACATTACTGTATTGTGGGAATAGTTAACTTAATTTCATGTGCCACTTTTTTTGTGGGATGCAAATGTTCCACCAGAAAAAGTTCCTTCCCAAGACCATTTTGTAGAGCAACCATTTCTGCGTCCGGAGCTTAGCGTCGGCAAGACAATTGTGATTGGTTTAAAGAAATTCAAAAAACCCTGAGCGTGTTTATTTATCCTATCCTGGAATGTATGTGTGGTGTAGCCAGACCTTACTCCACATCGCTATGGAGGTCTGGCAATGCGACAGTATGAAAAGTACAATGAAGAACCAAGACTAAAAGCAATAAAAGTCAACTTAGAAACGAGATTAAAAGCTCACTACAACATGCCGTGAAAGCCCAATTAATCCTTAAGATTCTCCTCTGTTGACTTCTTCTGACTAATCTCTTTACATTTTCCTGTCCTCCAGATCCTTAACAAGTATGACTCGTGGATCTCCTTCCTCAGTAGTGTTCGCTACTGGATGGCCTTCAACATTGAGCGGGCCTGTCAGTCCTACTTCGGATGCGTCCAGTGTATCAGCGGCCCTCTGGGGATGTATAAGAACTCTTTGCTCCAGCGCTTCCTGGAACCCTGGTACCACCAGACCTTCCTAGGCTCCAAGTGCAGCTTCGGTGATGACCGCCACCTCACCAATCGGGTGCTCAGCTATGGCTACAAGACAAAATTCACGGCACGATCACAGTGCCAGACTGAGACACCAACCGAGTATTTGCGTTGGCTCAACCAGCAGACTCGATGGAGCAAGTCTTACTTCCGTGAGTGGCTGTACAATGCACTGTGGTTCCACAAGCACAGCCTTTGGATGACCTATGAGTCCGTGGTCACTGGCTTCTTTCCGTTCTTCTTGGTTGCCACAGTCATCCATCTCTTCTACCGTGGAAGGCTGTGGAACATCCTGCTCTTCTTATTGACAGTCCAACTGGTTGGGATGGTGAAGGCCACCTACGCCTGTTTTCTGCGTGGCAGCTTGGTCATGATCTTCATGTCACTCTACTCTCTGCTCTATATGTCCAGCTTGCTCCCTGCCAAAATATTTGCCCTACTCACCATCAATAAGGCTGGATGGGGCACCTCAGGCCGCAGGAAAATTGTGGTCAACTTAATTGGTGCTGTGCCTGTCACAGTGTGGGCTATGGTGCTGCTAGGAGGTGTGGTGTATACAATCTACTGTGAAACACAGGAGCCATTTAGTGAGACAGAGAAAGCATTGTTGATAGCAGGGATGATACTCTACGCCTGCTACTGGCTCATTCTGCTGGTACTTTACCTGGCAATCGTAGCCCAAACGGTGTAATAAGAGGGAAGAGCAGTATCACCTGCCATATGCGGAGGCATAAACCTTCTACCAGAGACTGGTAGGACATTCACATGGACTTTCACTGCAGTATGACTCTAGCAATGTCTGTGACGCTGTGAACTGCTCAAGTGATGAGCTGTGAACCACAAACACACGCACATCTTCATCATTGGTGCTAAGGTGTGGATCTGAAATCTGAGCGGCAGGAATCTAATCCAGTTGGGGGAGACACAGAGATGACTGGATTCTCAGAGCTTTCCCAATTAGATCATGCTTAATGGTGCTTCATATTGAAAAACCAAACCAAATGGAACCGATCCAGTTTATAACGTGTTCATACTCTTGTAATAGTGACATGCTCAGAAGAATATTAGGTAGTTTATGGGCACAGGCTAGCTGTGAACTGTGACAAAAGGGTGCAGCACGGTGCTTTAAAGCAATCTAAAGCAGAAAGAGGGACAAAATTAGACTAAAAGACATAAAGGTCTTAATAAATGGTTGGTCAGTTTTTGTGTCTATTTTGAAAAAGATGAGATGGGATAAAATGTAATGGAACTGAGCTTTTATAATAAACAACAGATAAAATAGCAAGGCAACTCTTACTAGTCTAAGCATCTCTATTTTAGATAAGTAGAGGGAAGCTCGCATGGATTCAGAGAGTTGAGTGTATCTGTAAGGTGTTCAGAGCAAATTTTAGATGTGGTGCAATCATCTACAGAGTCAACTGAAAGAACTGACCAGGCATGAATAGATGCAAATTTGATCTAGGCTTGAAAATGTGTTGACTTGAGCATAAAAATGTGCGTTGATCTCAAAGTTTTATGAATCAACTTAATATAATACCGACATGGGAGAAAAACGAAGAAAGAGTGAAAAAAAACAAACTGAAAGAAGTTGGTGAGTTGAGTGAGATTAGTCAGAGGTGACACGCAAACACATGCAGCCATTTCACACACACACACACACACACACACACACACACACACACTGTTCCTAGATAGCTTCAGCTGACGTCTGTACAGATGATACAGCTGTGTGCAACAAAAATGGACTGTTTTTGAAGTTGAAGCAGCAAAATTCATGTAATAATTTGTTTTTTGTTGTGTCTCAACACACCATGAAGCAAAGGTTAGGATAAGTCTTAGTACGATTGTACAATACCCACATGCCATATATACTTACAAAGAGATACTGTACTGTAATCCTTCCATTCCATATTAGCTGTGAAGTGATATCTTTTTAAAGATGTATCTTTTTAAACCCTATACTCAGCAGCAAAGGCAATGCATTTCATTACTGGTTACATCCTTTTCCCAACAAAAAACACCATATTTTTTTTGCTGAAGCTCCTCTTTTCACTCGTTTTAGCTACAGAGTGAGGCTGAGAATGGGCTCCACACCCTGACATCCATAAATGTCCCAACTCAAAAATAGAAAAAGGAAAATACAGGCGGGGGGCAGTGTCTCTGCGGATCAATTGAGAGGCATTACTTTTGTATTAGTCTATGCATAGTTTTTGAGGAAAATCCTACAGTACATATTATACCATTAAGTGTATGCTATACTTGACATATTTACACTGCTTTTCCTTGCTGTTGGACAGCCCTTTTCTCAAATTTCCACAGACGTTCCCCCTCTCTTTCTTTTGGCCCTTCAGTCTCGTTCTGCAAAAGTTCTTCTTCTTTATACTCCGGTTCATAAAGTTTTCCTCCAGCATGTTGTTGTCGCTGTCATAATGACTGTTTTAGTTGTCTTTTTTTAAAGATTATTTCTTTGGGCATTTTAGGCCTTTATTTTCACAGGACAGATGAAGACATGAAAGGGGAGAGAGAGAGGGGGAATGACATGCAACAAAGGGCTGCAAGTCAAAACCGCAACCGCTGCGTCAAGGAGTAAACCTCTACACATGTGCGCATGCTCTACCAACTGAGCCAGCCAGGCCACTCGTTTAAGTTTTCTTGTATTTGTTAATTCCATAAACCGCTGAAAGTCTGACCCAAACAGCTGATCTGCTTAATACAGTGTGCGGCACAATTTGCTCATGTAGGCATACACTGACTATCAATAAGTACCTCTTACAACCCCACTTCAAAAAAACCCGGACTATTCTTTTAATCCTGCATCTTTTACGTAGTCACGTTTGGGAGGTACTGCTACACAGCGAGTGTGGACAGGAGGAATGTACAATGTACTCTTTTGACCTGGAAATGGGCGATATTTGCAACTGGATGTAATGGTGCTCTGAGTCCAGCCCTCATTTAATTTCGTCACATCAGCAATGAACAGCACATCATCTGCTCCAGCTGTATTTTGTGGAGCAGATATGATTTACCAGAACAGACAATCTAATGTTTCTGAACAGGTGACACTGAGTTCTTCTGCTATTTTGGTGCAGTGTCAAAATGAGTAACATGTTGTTGTACATTGTGGTTGAATTCTCAGTATACAGTCACCAGTGGGTTGAAGTTTCATTCAGTGATTCAGAGATTTTTTTTGTCAGACACTTTTATATGTTGTAAAGGTGCCAAATTATGTAACAGTAAAGTTTTACTACAGAACACTATTCTCTTAACTTAATTTGTTTCCTTTTACACTAGATGTAGCCTTGGTTTATTCATTCCATCAGCAATGTAAAGACTGAAAACCAAAGACATTTCTTCTGAAGTGAGACTTGAGAGCTTTGCTTTGACTGTATTTTTTCTTCTCATTTATACATATTCCAAGATTTCAGATCACCATCAGCATATCTGAACCTACTGACAGATGCCTTTTTGCTTTTTGGCAGTGGACATTTCATCTTTGTGCCATTTAAAGGTCCCATGGCATAACAATTTCACTTTATGAGTTTTTTTTAACATTAATGAGTTCCCCCAGCCTGCCTATGGTCCCCCAGTGGCTAGAAATGGTGATAGGTGTAAACTGAGACCTGGGTTTCTGAGCTCAGATGGGCCAATCTGGAATCTTGCTCCTTAGGAGGTCATAAGGGGCAAGATTATCTCCCCTTTTTCTGCTTTGTGAGCCCATGGCTTTCAAACTGAGAAAAGTGGCAGTTGGTCAAGGTCACACCCTCCACCTTGCCCCCCCTCCCCCCACTCCCACCCCCCACTCCCACCCCACACACTCTTCTCCTCAATAGCTAAAACGTCCAAAGGAAAGCTCATTGTGGGACTGGCTCTAGTGGCTGTAATTCTGCACCGAGGCTGGATTTTGGGAGACTTCAGATACAGTATTAGAGGACCACTAAGGTCTATAAAAGCATCCAAAAAGCACCATGTCATGGGTCCTTTAAGTTATGCCCATGTTGTTTTCTTTGGCTGGCTGTATATGTTTTAACTTGAAAGCTCCTAAAGGACTCAGATTAAAAGGACATGGGGTTTATAATGTCCCTTTGCCTTTCTGACAGTCAACTAGTGACACACAAAAAATCTTGTTTCTTGACCTCTGCTGCTTCCATCTCTGGGCACCACAAGATACTGGAATTTTCCTAAGTAATTAAAAATGCTTCCTGTTTTAGACACAATCCTCCCATTTATACCAAATACAGAATGTCCTCGTGATTGAAGCGACTGCATTGACATTTCCCCCGTTATTTTGTTTACTGCATAGTATTAAATCAAACACATGACTAAGGAATTCAGGCCTTTTGCTTAAAGCTGAGGCTGCACTCTCAAACTTCTCTGCAACAGAGGCGGATTCTATTAACTGATCAAATTTAAGCAGCTGATGACACGAGGAGATTAGGGGATAAGGGAGATTATAACAAAAATAAGGTTGATTACTACTACATTTAAAACATTGATGCTCTAGTCCAGAGGGAGATAGTCCATCCCTTTAACTGGGGGTCCGTGACCCTTGGGGGTCCTCAGAGTTACTGCCCAAATTTGTTGTTTGTTTGATATATCTTATTTGAAAGTAAAAAAAAATAAAAAATGTAAATGTCTGAAAATATACATTACCACAAATCCACCCCATAATAAGTAAATATGAATTCATACCAAAAAAAGCCCATTTAATTTACATTCCTAAAGATGTATTTCTCCTGCGGGGAAAGGTTGGCGGACTCCACAATCTTCTGAACATAGCCATACTGAGAAAAACAGAGAGAGAGTTGTGTGGAGCTTAATTAGCTTTGTAGCAACTCATTTGGCAATGGCTTGACTGTAATGGACGTTTACTAATATTGAAAAGTTACGCACTAAAGCTTTAACAGAGAAGAGACACCAGGGAGACTACAGAGAAACCCTAATGTACAGAATCTCAGAAACTGGATACTGGATAATGAAGACACATGATTCAGTTGTCCTTTTATACCCAAGGATGTAGTGGAAGGCAGTTTGTAGGCAATAGATTCACCATGTATAAATCTAAGTAAAGAACAGGGGCCTCATTTATTAACGGTGCGTACGCACAGATGTGTGCATATGTAATGCGTAAGAACATTGCCTACCAAAGTGTGAAATTTACCTTACAGACTTGTATTTACACCAGGAATGTAAAATACAAGCACAGCTTACGAACAGAATCTAGCAGTAGAATAGCAATACCAGAAATAAAAAGCATTTAACCCTTGTGTTGTCTTCCCGTCAAAATTAAAAATCAACACTTTTGTTGACGCTTTTTAATCTATGTTTTTAACTTTTTCTTACATTTTTGTCCCTTTTTTCAACACTTTTGATGCTTTTTTTTCCAATGTTTGTCACTTTTTTTTAACACTAACTTATTAACTTTAGTTTTACAGTTACTTTTGAAATTTATGGTCAATAAACCTCATTTTTAGGAAATTATACTTAATGTTTGAGTTAGAAAAGCTGAAATTAGGAATTATTTAGACTAAAATTAAAGAAATGGATGTTGATGGATAATCACAGACTGGAATATGTCAACTTTTACTCAATACTATTTCAAAATCACTTCAATGTTTTTTTCAAAAAATATTTTTTTTTTTAATTTTTTAAAATTAAATAGGACACCCCAAAATTAATGAAAGTATAGATTTGTACTATTTGTACTGTAAGAAAACGGGACAATTTGACAAGTTAATTAAAGCTGTGACAAATGTTGATATAAATATAGTGCAATCAAATCGCGCTGATCTGCTTTGCGAGGGCACAGAGTGGCTTCTAAGTAGGTGCCGCTTCCCCAAAAATGTACTGCTGGATTTGTGTTGTGATATTCATGACCTTCTCCCATGCAACATTTTTCTTTTGTTTGTAATACCTCCAGCACTGAGTGAACCAAATGATATTTGTTGGTTGGTCAACCACATCAATCAGTACCTCCATTTCTGTGTGCAAGTGGTTCCTCTTCTTTGCTCTCTTTGCCATTATTGAGGAAAAAAACACATTCACATGGTTGATAAAGGGTCTTACTGCCATATACAGTATAATTAGTTGGAGGCGTTTCTGAATGCAAATGGCCTAATCGTGAACGGGCATGGTCGTTAAGAACAGGTGGGATTTATCAAGAACGATTACATAAGACTACGTAAGACTGGCTTGCGCAAATTTGATAAATGCCAATTTTTTTGTACTTAAGCACGTACTAAATGTCATTGGTAAGACAGAATTTAGAACATTTTCTACATGCTGTTGATAAATGAGGCCCCAGGAGAACAAGGCTTTTCAAGAGCAAAATAATACTTTCACAACAAAGTGAAAATTATCCTTCTGTTCTTATAAAGGCAGAGGATGACCAATTTTCTGCCTTTATTTAGTTAGTGTAGAGATAAAGAGGGGGAATGACATGCAACGAAGGTCCCCGGCTTGAATCAAGCCATTGCAATTATGATCGTACTTGTCCTAGCCAACAGACGCACCAGTTAACCCAACCTTTCACCCTGCTAGTATCAGGGCAAGCTATCTCAGCAACTACTGTATTTTTTTTTAAGTTCACTGTGGGTATAATAGTCCTTTACATCCTGGCCTGCTGTTTGTTCCTTGAGCACCACCATCTGGTCCAGGTTTTCACTTGAACCACAGTTTGGTCTATCACAAGGTACTGTATAGTGAAAACTAATGGCTGGATTTTAATGAAACATACTGTAGATATTGGTTAACATTTATGTTCCCCTGGGGATGTTTCCCATTTATTTTCGGGCCATTTAGTGCCATCCTTAGGACAAAATGCATATTTTCATTCATAGTTTGTGCATACGTGGAGTGGAGACGCCCAAAATGGAATATGCTGTACATCACAATATTTTCACTCAAATATTGGTGTTAAAAAAATAGAGAAGATGCAATAAAGGACCACAGTAACTTATTTTTCAAATATAACGTGATGCCTGCTTCTGTTTGTTCTACTGTAAGCAAAACATTTCTATGGGCTTGTTATTTTACCAGACTTTAAAATTTACTTAAAATCTTGCTTGCTTGCTTATTGTATGATATAATAATGTAAATGTGCAAATGTGCTGTATTTATATAGCGCTTTTCTAGTCTTAACGACTACTCAAAGCGCTTTTACATCATACAGGAAACATTCACCATTCACACACATTCATACACTGTGGCCGAGGCTGCCGTACAAGGTGCCACCTGCTCATCAGATAAACACTCACACACATTTACACTACGATGCGCAGCATCGGGGGGCAACTCAGGGTTTAGTGTCTTGCCCAAGGACACTTCAACATGGGACTGCAGGGCCAGGGATTGAACCATCAACCTTCCAATTGGCAGGCAACCGCTCTACTGTTGAGCCACAGCCGCCCCAAAACATAGGGCCATATAGGGACATAGGGACATAAACATAGGCCTATATACATATACAGTTCCTAAATTGGACCAAAAAAAGGTGTCAGTACCCTAATTCAGCAGTTCTTGACAGGATCATTGCATGTGTCTTGTGGATATTTTTATATTTATACAGTACATACTGTATATCTTGTAAGGGTGTCCCCGAATGATCGATAGTTCAATGATACGATCTGAAGAGTTTAATTTAAAACCAAACTCACAGTTGAATCGTCTGTTTTAAAAACAAAAATCATTCAGCTATATAGGGGTGATGAATGTCTGATTTTCAGAAGAATTTATGATGTATAGGCCATCTTGTTGTGGGTAGATGTAGCCAGTAGTTGAGCCAGCGAAAAACACTCAGAATGAGGTGGAAATGTGGTTGGAAAAAGATGGGATTTTTATTTATATTCCCAATTTAGGCAACAAGAACCATTAACAAAATCAGAACAAAAACAGAATCTCCATGTGTAAAAATGTTCCCAGTTCTCCGCAACCTTTTGACCATGCATGTGATGGTGCGTAATGCTCCCAAGGCTTTGTAGACTGCAGATGGCAACACAAAATACCACATGGATAAAGTACTCTGGATGCAGAGTGCACAGCCTGCATCCAAAACACCCAAGCTACTTTTGGCTCACACACCTTTGTGCGTTCATATCAGGCTTTTAAATCAATACAGACATAACAATGTACGTAAAAATATTTAACAGATGTTTACTTTAGCTCAATTACCAATGATATACAGTGAGGAAAATAAGGATTTGAACACCCTGCTCTTTTGCAAGTTCTCCCACTTAGCAATCATGGAGGGGTCAAAATAGAACTTTTTGGTCTTGGCCATGTTAGTAGTTGGATTCTTACTGATTGTATGGGGTGGACAGGTGTCTTTATGCAGCTAACGACCTCAAACAGGTGCATCTAATTTAGGATAATAAATGGAGTGGAGGTGGACATTTTGAAGGCAGACTAACAGGTCTTTGGGGGTCAGAATTCTAGCGGATAGACAGATGTACAAATACTTATTTGAAGCTGTATCATACAAATAAATAGTTAAAAAATCATACATTGTGATTTCTGGATATTTTTTTTAAAAGATTATGTCTCTCACAGTGGACATGCACCTACGATGACAATTTCAGACCCTTGCAACATAGCAAGGTGTTCAAATACTTATTTTCCTCACTGTATGTACCCGTTGTATTTTAATGCAGGTTGATAACAAAAAGATAAACCCACTGCTGAGTGAACAGAAAAGGCTCCAGAATTAATAAATCCTGGCTGCTAGCCTGGTTGGGACCAGTCTAGTTTGACTTTAAAGACATGTTGCCAGCATGCCTGAGTGTGTTTTTATATATATATATATATATATACACACACGTATGTGGGAGGTGTCTGAATGCAAGCTTTACAGCAGCTGAATGAATTGGTCCCTTCAGTCACCACACACCACCGGGATGGTGTTTTACTTCTGGGAATACACGTCGGCATGGGAACCGCCTTCATCAAACACAAAGACATTCTCACACGCTGTAAACATCCTGGCAACATTTCAAAATGCTGTATGCTAGAAGACTGAGTCAAATTTTAAGTGTTATATAAGTAATATAATATATAATTATATATAATAATAATATAATATATGAGTTTATCACCTCAGCTGTTCACATGGTTAATTCAATTGTATTTATAGTGTTGAATCACAACAGGAGTTATCTCAGGACACTTTACAGATAAAGTAGCTCTACCATACCATACTATAATTTACAAGGACCCAACAATTTCTCAAGAGCAAGCATTTGGTGCGACAGTGGCGAGGTAAAACTTCATTTAAGGAGAAACCTCGCACAGACCCAGGCTCTTGGTGGGCGGCCATCTGCTGCTGCCAGTTGGAACACAGAGACATTGATGCAGGTATACAGAAATATGAGTCCTAATAATTAAAGCAGTTGGAATGATGTGCTGTGGCACTTATAGTGACAATGATACTCACTGTACTTCTTCTGTAATTCTTCATATAGTTCAATTTTGTATCAAATAACAAAAATTATCTCGAGACACTTTACAGATAGAGGTCTAGACCACATTCTATAATTTACAAAGCCCCAACAATTCTAGTAATTCCCCCAAGAGCAAGCAATTAGAGCGACAGTGGCGAGGAAAACCTTTCTTTTAAGAAGAAACCTCAGACAGACCCAGGCTCTTGGTAGGTGGTGTCTGACGTGCCGGTTGGGGGTGTGATGCACAGTGGCAATATTAGTCACAATAAAGATATAATGAATGTTGCCGTGCTGCTCTAAACCCTGCTTTACTTTATCATAGTGTTTTGTTTTGTTTATATATCATGTATAAATTCTGCAATTTTATGTTTGAGCATTGGGTGGCGCATTGCCTTGGAAGGCATAAAAGGTAATCAGCCCCAGGTACACAGGTGTGTGGAGAAACGGGGAAAGCAGACAGCTTTTCACCGTGTTAGTGCGTGTCAGTGTCGTATCAGTTTCGTGCCAGACAGGTTAGTTGTGTTAAGGTTTGAATTTGACCAAGGGAAAATAAATGGGTCACAGCACCGAAATGCAGACAGTACGTGTGGACATTATTGGAATGCAGAACAAGCGTCCAAGCAAGTTCTCCCCTGATCCCACCGCATTGGCCTAATGTAGGAGTTGATAAGAAACTCTACACATAGCATCACATTCAGATTGTGACAATATGGCTAATTCTATATCTGGTTTGTTTTTGGACTTAATCTGAAAGTATCAAATATTCTGTTTGAAATAAAATTTAAAAAAAAGTAAAAACTTGACATGTGAGAATCTTGATGGACAGCACTGAAATATCATAGGATCCCATTAATAGTCAGTTAGTGAGTATTGGTCAGATCCTTAGCGTCAGAGGGAGGGTAGGGATTGCTCTGTTGCCGCCATAGACTGTTAATATTAGTAGACAGAGCATGTGTGACGTAACCCATTGGTTTGAGGAGATCTGCTATGAGTCGTCAAGTTTGCCATTACGGGCGCACCCATCCTGGTTGTGGATGTGACAACTTTAGACAAGAGGGAGGAGTGAGGGAGGAGCCATGTTACGTTACACACTTTCATTGTCAATAACATCATAGCCACGCCCTAAAACACCCCCTACTTTATTGCCGATTTTAAAATCACTAAGACCATAATTCTAAAAATGATCATTCTGTTTTGCAGTAGACTTAAAAACTAGCGATTGAGACCATAAACTCATTGTGGAAATGTTCACTGAGGTGATAAATCAAGTGAGAAGTGGGTCACTTTCTCATAGACTTCTATAGAAACCAACCGACCTTTTGCAACTGTGCATGTCGCCCCCTGCTGGAATTCAGATAGAATGCAGGTTTAAGGCACTTCCGCATTTGCAGCACTTCACCAAACCGGATGCTTTGTCCATTGATATCAACAGTCCATGCTTGCCGCCAAAAATTGCACCAGATGTCACTCTTTTTGGCCGGATGTCTGCTACATTCCACTAAGTTTAAAAAAAATTCTAAATCCAGTCGATTTATGGAGGACTGAGTTTTCACTTGCATGACTAAAACAACTTTTGAAAGTATACGTTTTCCACCAAAACAAGTTCCTATTTTGCAACAGCACTGCAGCTCTGTCCGATGTTTAGCGCCGCCCAATGACGGATTGTGATTGGTTTAAAGGAATGCCAATTAACCAGAGCACCTTATTCTCCCATTCGGATTGCTGTGTGGACTCGCCAGACCCTCCTCTGCAGCGCTGTGGAGGAAGGTCTGGCAATGCAAGACTACTGCAGGAGCAAAAGTGTAATTTGAAAACTGAAAATGAACTTGAAATGAATGAAAAACCTACAACCTACCCATACTATGCAATAGGGCTGGGCAATAATTACAGTGAGGAAAATAAGTATTTGAACACCCTCCTATTTTGCAAGTTCTCCCACTTAGAAATCATGGAGGGGTCTGAAATTGTCATCGTAGGTGCATGTCCACTGTGAGAGACATAATTTAAAAAAAAATTCCAGAAATCACAATGTATGATTTTTTTAACTATGTATTTGTATGATACAGCTGCAAATAAGTATTTGAACACCTGTCTATCAGCTAGAAATCTGTCCCTCAAAGACCTGTTAGTCTGCCTTCAAAATGTCCACCTCCACTCCATTTATTATCCTAAATTAGATGCACTTGTTTGAGGTCGTTAGCTGCATAAAGACACCTGTCCACCCCATACAATCAGTAAGAATCCAACTACTAACATGGCCAAGACCAAAGAGCTGTCCAAAGACACTAGAGACAAAATTGTCCCCCTCCACAAGTCTGGAAAGGGCTACGGGGAAATTGCCAAGCAGCTTGGTGAAAAAAGGTCCACTGTTGGAGCAATCATTAGAAAATGTAAGAAGCTAAACATGGCTGTCAATCTCCCTCGGACTGGGGCTCCATGCAAGATCTCACCTCGTGGGGTTTCAATGATCCTAAGAAAGGTGAGAAATCAGCCCAGAACTACACGGGAAGAGCTGGTCAATGACCTGAAAAGATCTGGACCACCGTTTCCAAGGTTACTGTTGGTAATACACTAAGACGTCATGGTTTGAAATCATGCATGGCACGGAAGGTTCCCCTGCTTAAACCAGCACATGTCAAGGGCCGTCTTAAGTTTGTCAATGACCATTTGGATGATCCAGAGGAGTCGTGGGAGAAAGTCATGTGGTCAGATGAGACCAAAATAGAACTTTTTGGTCATAATTCCACTTACCGTGTTTGGAGGAAGAAGAATGATGAGTACCATCCCAAGAACACCATCCCTACTGTGAAGCATGGGGGTGGTAGCATGCTTTGGGGGTGTTTTTCTGCACATGGGACAGGGCAACTGCACTGTATTAAGGAGAGGATGACCGGGGCCATGTATTGCGAGATATTGGGGAACAACCTCACTTAGAGCATTGAAGATGGGTCGAGGCTGGGTCTTCCAACATGACAATGACCCGAAGCACACAGCCAGGATAACCAAGGAGCGGCTCTGTATGAAGCATATCAAGGTTCTGGCGTGGCCTAGCCAGTCTCCAGACCTAAACCCAATAGAGAATCTTTGGAGGGAGCTCAAACTCCGTGTTTCTCAGCGACAGCCCAGAAACCTGACTGATCTAGAGAAGATCTGTGTGGCGGAGTGGGCCAAAATCCCTTCTGCAGTGTGTGCAAACCTGGTGAAAAACTACAGGAAACGTTTGACCTTTGGAATTGCAAACAAAGGCTACTGTACCAAATATTAACATTGATTTTCTCAGGTGTTCAAATACTTATTTGCAGCTGTATCATACAAATAAATAGTTAAAAAATCATACATTGTGATTTCTGGATTTTTTTTTTAGATTATGTCTCTCACAGTGGACATGCACCTACGATGACAACTTCAGACCCCTCCATGATTTCTAAGTGGGAGAACTTGCAAAATAGCAGGGTGTTCAAATACCTATTTTCCTCACTGTATATGATAATTTATCATGTTTCAATGGAATCATATTGTGATGAAATTATACTGTATATCGAGATATTGGGATATACAATCATGTTGATAAGAAAAAGCACATACTAACTCCATTTTCTCAGAAGATCTGTTGTAAAACATTTTGAGGGAATATCATTTGAAGAATTGCATAATTGTATATTGTATAATTTCACTTGAAATTGATTACCACATTATCGATGATTATTGTGCAAAATATTTTGTGAAAGCACCAATCGTCAACCCTACAATAACGTCGCAATATCAATGTATTTGGTCAAGAATATCGTAATATTTGATTTTCTCCATATCGCCCAGCCCTACTATGCAACCTTTCCTCTAAACTTCCATTTAAGATTCACATAACCTTCCATATACACCAATTGCATAGATGGGTCACTTGGTGAATCCAGCCAAACTCGGTAACTGCCACAATGCCCAAGTGTCTGCTAAGACTGCATGCAAATGAAAGAATAGAGTTCACCTCGTGGATATTTGCTTACAGTTTATATAAAAAACAATGACCAAAGGTAATATTCAATACAGTGTAGATGTCTGATCCATCACAATAAATGATATTGTTGCCATTGGGAATGTTCCCTTTGTGTCCCTTGTTTGGATACTTATGGATTAAAGCAGGTGATCTCTAATATTCTTTAATTTTTTTTACAGAAGATTATTCTGTATTCCATCCATAATGTAATTCTTGTCAGAGTGCAAAAGACTTTGAAACAGCATTTAAACCCTCATGGGGCTTTAAACATTTTCTACGAATCTCAAGGAAACAATACAACATTCATTCAGACATGCAAGGAGCCGCTTTCTCTGGTTGGAATCCGTTCTGGTTAAAGGTTTGCAGCTAGTTCAGTTGTACAACAAATGTATAATCAAACTGCATTATATCAGAGCTGGATGACAAACTAAAGTAAAAGCTTTTAAAACTCAGTTTTTTCCTAATCCGGGTCCAGATCAGTTTGTTCCCATCACACACAGGACCTCTGACGCGTTATCATGGATCCCACGTAACTTTTAAGCAAGTCCTGCCTGGCAAAGCACCTCGATTGGTTGGGGTTAGGCATTGACCTTGAGTGGTTAATGTTAGGACAGCCGATTGGTCAGGGGACAGGACCTGAACAAATCAGGTTTCGTTACCAAGAGTAAGCATGGACGCCTGGCCAATAGTAGTGTGTGAATACTATTCAAGGGCGGGCCTTGCCTCAAAGTTGCGTGGGTTCCATAATAAGGCACCTCTGACCCAGTGGGGAAATTGCAGTCACGCTAAACCTTCTTGGGTACGTTAGTGATGATGGGTTTTGGGCGCGTCTTAAAGATCAGCTTCTGTTTGATGAGGGCCGACACGGAGTAGGAGGTGGGTCCTTGCTGGTTTGTTTCCATAGGTACCTGTGTGACATCATCATTGTCATGGCTGCCCAGGCTATCCTGCAAAAGGCTGGAATGCTTGGTGAGGACAGCGAAGGGTTTCTCCAGTTTGACCTGCTTCCCGTATAGAATATGATGTCCAACAATAAGCACTGGCACCCCCTGATGGAGAAAGAAGAAAATACAGCTAATAATGCATGAATATCCATCCATCCACCCTGTTTGATATGCAGCTCAGTATATACGTTTGCACAAAAAAAGCAACAACAAAAACAGTCGCCTTCAAAATTAAAGCAATGCAGTTGTATTCCATGCATGATGTACACTTTTACGTTTGATTGCCAACTTCCCATTGACCTCACACGGGCCGATTAGGGCCGCACAATGCCCAGGTCTGCTCTACAGTAACACATTCTGATGGGTCACAGATTTCTATGTAACACCGGAAAAGCCTGTGTTAGCATATCCAGCCAGGTAAAAGGTAGATGGAGATTTCTTTATATAGGCCTAATTGTATTTTAATGTTCTTTTAGAAATTATCTGCCCCGTTTATGGCAATGTGCAGATTATCTGTATCAGCATTTTATTTGCCTACTAACTGATAGTTAATTAATTAAAAAGGTTGCTACTTTGGCTCAGCCACAGCTCTGTCCCTCTGCTTCATACTTAATGTCCCGCCCACGACTCTGACTACCTTTTACTGGGTATTATGTTGAAATTTTTTCTTATTTATTAGATAATTGCTTAAAGCATTTAAACAAAGTTTTGTGTTGGAGTTTGTAACATTCCAAAATCTTAATTGGGGCGGCTGTGGCTCAGCGCTAGAGCGGTTACCTGCCAATTGGAAGGTTGGTGGTTCAATCCCTGGCCCTGCAGTCCCATGTCGAAGTGTGCTTGGGCAAGACACTGAACCCCGAGTTGCCCCCGATGCTGCGCATCGTAGTGTGAATGTGTGTGAGTGTTTATCTGATGAGCAGGTGGCACCTTGTACGGCAGCCTCGGCCACAGTGTGTGAATGGTAAATGTATCCTGTATGATGTAAAAGCGCTTTGAGTAGTCGTTAAGACTAGAAAAGTGCTGTATAAATACAGCACACATTAATTTTGACTTTAAGATTTTCATTTTCTCTGTAAATGCATATTGGTTCCAAACATCGGTTATCGTTTTCATTAACTACTAATAATCGGTATTGTTATCGGCCTTGAAAACCAGTATCGGTCAATCCCTACTCAGTAATAAAGTGAGCAATAAGCACCATAGAGAAAAGACCACTGGTGTGGTAAAAATACTACCGCTTTTGTCTCAAAGCGGCCACTATAATCAACACAAACTGAAAGTTAGCCACATTAATAAACGAGGAACAAAATTCACAGTGGCTTAGTCCTGGTGGGGGCAACTTAGGCCCGGTGGGCCACCAGGCTTGCAGTACCCTGGGGGAAACCATAAGTGTGTTTTTCTGTGTAGTCTGTTGTTTACCTCTTTGGTGTACATCAGGTCTCCCATCACATTTCCTGCCAGACCAGAGTTGTGTCTGGAAACCATCTCTCCCTGTAGCTCCACCAGCAGCCATTCTGGAGGACTGCTGCCATCCACACTGGATCTGTAGGAGCAGATACACACCAACATCAACTAAACATAGCTGGAAATCCTCCATATCCAATGTACAATGTCAAAACTGTAGAGGATGGGGCTTAGGGGTGGGAATCATCAAACGCCTCTTGATACGATATCATCACGATCACATCACCTGTGCCACGATACAATATTATTGCGATTTTAAACATATCGCAATATTCTGTGATATATTACAATTTATAACCTTTTTTCCAATTTCTAATTTTTCCCAATTTCAAATTATGTTCCCAAAAGGAAACTTTGTCAACGACCGTTTGATCTAAAAAGATACATTTCTTTTAAACATTGTTTGTTCATCTCACTACAATTTTATTGCTGCAAAATTGGATTGTCAAGCAAACTGACCAACACATATATAATCAAAGATCCATACTTGACGCCTGTGTATTGATACAGTATTGCCACTGAAAATCTCGCGATACTATGCTGTAGCGATTTTTTTCCACCCACTCCTAATGGAGCTAGAGGCCAGTTTTTCTCAAATGTGATTAGGTGTATCCCAAGGGGTACTCTAGTACTGCAGGGGGTAATTGAGAATTGTCTAAGTGTTATTTTAAAATAATATCAGCCGTGCATAATGCATAAAATGATTTCACACTGTGGAAATTGCAGCAAGATGCGAGAGACAATTTCTCACGTTGAGCTCACGAAAAGCGTGGCCCGTTTATTTAACAGGAAAAAAACATAAAAAAGAATGGGATTCGGCTTAATACGCTGAGCCTAATGCCAACCCCATAACGTCCCACGTCATCATGCATTTCCAACATTTAAAGGGACGGTGCTCCCCGAACAGTTATTACCTGCGGTGACTAAGGGCAGTAAGTTACATGTCTTATCAAAGGTGTGTGGAACAACACTTAGCAACATGGTGAATTATGTCTGTCACATTCACTACACACTTTCATTATGAATTCATTTTGGTTCTTAACATTTGAAACGTAATACTGAAATGCTTTTCAGTTACAGTATTGCTGTTTAGTAAATCAGACGAAGCTAGGCATTTTTCTACCAAAAATGGTTTGTGCTGGTCAGGGGGTAACGTTACTTTGAAAATGATATTTCATGCGGGGTACATTTTCGAGATAAGTTTAAAACTACTGCAGAGTGACGACACCAAACTGCACTCAACTTCCAAAATGTAATGTAATATTTAATTAACAACATAACATGAGCTACTTTTCAGTTCGCGGCGTTTTGTCCATGAGATTTGTGTTAGCTATGTTTATGTCTTTTTTTTTTGATGGTATTATATATTAATATATGTATAGTCTGACCATAGACTGTATATATATTATATATATATATATATATTTTTTTTTTTTTTAATTTATAAACCAGAACATTAATGACATATAAAAGTATAAAATACAGACATAATAAACAAAACAATACAATTTGCCAGTGGAAGCTTAAAGGTCACTAGAAGGAGGACCACATGCTGACAGTTTAAACTGCCTTCTTTTTAAGAGAGCCCGAAATCAGATTTATATAATGTACAACTTCATGGAAAAAAGAATAAAATTAGGTTTTTTAGAACTGAATTTACATTTGTGAATATGAAATTTTGCCAAAAGAATTAATAATTTATAATAAAAATCGTTTCTTTACCTTGAGTTTTATAAAAACAAAATACCACATTCTCCCACAATAATGCAAAGTCTTTATAGATATGGTCAATGATGAATCTGCTGAAGTTTCGCCAAAATCTTCTGGTGTGTGAACAATACCAAAAAAGGTGTAAAACGGTTTTTGGGTGATCTTCACAGAAAGAACAATTTGTATTGATGTCTCTTTTAAATTTTAGCATGCAATGACTTGCAGGGTAATATCTGTGAATTATTTTTAATGATACTTCTTTCACCTTGTTCACTATCAGGTATTTGTGAGGAATCATCCAAACCTTTTTCCAGTCAATGTCATTAACAAATCGGTTCCAATAAAATGTAACATTTGGAGTGGAAACAATTTCTTTCTGAAATAAAGCACGGACGTTCTTATTATTTCGAGGAAGTTGGGAAAAACAGATTTTTCCAACTGGTGATTCAGCCACATCGGGGAGGGAGACAGCAGTATGAGGAAGTCTACCAGCATATCTGAAAAGCATTATTGTGCCTGATGGAATGGCGTCAAATACAATTGTGAATTCTCTTTGTGTAACAGGAATGTTATATGTTGATAAAAACTCACTATAAGTGAAAAGTTGCCCCTCTCCATTAAACAGCTGATCCACCAGCAGAATCTGATTAAGTACCCAATTTTCAAAGAAAAGTGATTTGTTTTTATATAATATATCTCTGTTATTCCAGATTAGGTATCTGTGAGGTGAGAAGTTATGCTTATAAATTAGACACCATGCTAAAAGGACCTGCTTGTGGAAAGTGGACAGTTTTACAGGGAGTTTGTCTACATTATAGTTACAGTTCAAAATAAAACTCAGACCATCGAAGCGAGAGAATATATAGTGGGGAATAAAATTCCAGATTGAGACAGGGTTTTTAATAAAGTGTTTAGCCCAGTTAATCTTAAAAGTATTATTAGAGTATTGAAGTCCATGTTTATGTCTTATTCACTGTAGCTAGTGTTCTCTCTTACAACGTCACCCCGGTTATTGTTATTGTCGTCCTCATTAGCCTGCCTATAAATCACAAATGTTCCTTACCTTATGACTATTTGAACCATTTCCCTGTCAGATAGCGTAGCACCGGAACATTAACAACATGAAAAAGACGCATTTACATTAAACTTATCCCAACATAGCTGTTTTGATAACAAAAACCAACACCATTAAGTCGGCGTTTGTAATCCAGTATTTCCCGCCAGCTGCGCGTGCTGTCAGTGTGATGACGTGTTTCCGTTTTTTCTACCCTGTTTGGCTGAATCATTACCGGTTCAAAGGTTCTCAACGTGGTTCTTGATGTTTCCCAGCGTGTGAATCGAATAGCAAAGACATTTTAGTGGCTGTAAAGAAAACAGCGGGTAAACGTCGTTTTATAATGATTTTAAATACTGTTGAACTTAAAGGAATTGATAGTTTGCATTCGGCATGTTTAACCTGTGAGGGTTTTGCTTTTTGCTAGCGAACAGCAGGTTTAAACTAAAGGTTGTGTTTTGCTGTCGCCTGCTTGGCTGTAATAATATGCATATTTGTGTTTTCCTTAACAGTAAAAATGGGTGAGTTCAAGGTGCACCGTGTTCGGTTCTTCGACTACATGCCCACTGCTATCAGAGCCATGGCGTTTAACAGCCGCACCGAGCGACTTGCTCTGGCCCGGGCTGATGGAGCTCTGGAGATCTTCAACTTCGCTGACAACTACTTCCAAGAAAAGGTAACTTAATGCTAACTCAGAAAAAGTCGAGATAACCTTCCCACGTGATTCACTTGGGTCTGGAATTCTGAAGGCATTTGCTTATTGGACACTCTGTATTAACAACTGATCAGCCCTTAGGTCAGTTAAGTCCCATGTGTTCTCTGTCTTCATGTTATGTTTTAGTTTTTGGTCGAAGAAAGCTTTGGTAATACAATTTTAAAGAACGGTAAACATTCTGGCCAAAATTAAATAACTGTTGTGTGTAGATGTATTCCGTATTAAAGAGTGCCCCTTAGTGCTAAAATGTCAAGTCACATTCTCCTTTTCATGCACTTTTTTAGATGGAACACTTAACTGCTCAATTTGTCAATGGAGTTTTGAATTATTGTGTCTTTCTACAAGAGCTGGGTTTTAGCTTGAAGGAAAATTCTTTGAACTGGAGGTAAGATGCACAAGGATAACGTTTTGATTTTGATGCACAGGTCATCCCAGGACAGGACGGCAGGGCTGTTGAGGCTCTGTGTTGGGTGGGCCAGCGTCTGTTCAGTGCTGGTTTGAATGGAGAGATCACAGAGTATGACCTGGAGAACCTGAGGCCCAGGTACACTGTGGAGGCCTATGGAGGACCAATCTGGACCATCAGTAGCAACAGCCAAGGAACACTGCTAGCGGTCAGTCAAGACCTTCTGGATATCATACTTACTCTAAGGTTACATTTACACTACTATGTTTTCAGATCTAATTGGCGTTTTACGACAACAATCTCCATCCACACAAGACTTTAAGCTCCAGTAGCAGAACTAATCTTCGTTCATGTCTGATGTTTCTATCACATGACCATTTGCATACACTGACATGCCCGTGTCAGTTGTAAACAGGAAGAATATTGTCTGACATTACTCTGTAGTTGAAAATCATGGATGTATTAGTTGAAAGTACAGAAAATACTAGAAAGCGCAACAACAATGGGGAGGTGGAACTGTTACTGAAAGGCATGGAGCTTACCTAACCGCTAAGAATGACTTGACATGCATCATCGTTTCCAAAGGTCTCTGCTTCTGCCCATCCAGACTACAAAACGAATATTGTGATTTTTCTTTTCCTTCTTAAAAAAAAAACTTGAATAATACAGTTCTAGAGACAATACATCATGCAACATTTGTAAAAACTCATTGTTTTCTTAAATAATTGCACATGACATGTGATGTGCAATCAGTTTGACATTTATTTCATTTTGTAAAGCAGTACAATTTTCTGCTCTCTGTCTGTTTTTATGGGTATGGATATGATGAAGTTGCTGTCAGCTGTACTGTATACTAAAATTCTTCCACCCAGGCTAACATTTGCTCGGTTGAAAGTGAGGTAACAAGCCGTATCAAGCCTTCAGCTTTATTAATAGAATGGGTGTTTTTCTTGTCAGGTCGGTTGTGAGGATGGGACAGTAAAGATGTTTGAAATACTGGAGGAGAGAATTCAGTTTCAAAGAAACCTCGACAGGCAAAAAGGTAAGAGAACAAGCTGACTTTGAGGTAGTTTTGCTTTTCAGCTAGCAGTTAAATTGACAAGTAAGATACATATTTTGTTTTTGATGGGTAATTTTGGATCTTGCCTGTGACTTAGGGCGCTTTCATACCTATAGTCCGGTGAACAGGGGTGAAGTTGTAACATTGTTGCATTTTTCATTTGGTTCAGTTTGCTTTTCACACTCACTTTGTCAAACACATCAAACACTGTAAATAGGCAGGTGTGAATGCAACCTTAGTGACATTCAGTTTTTGTTTTGTGATCTTTTAGGTCGTATTATATCTCTCTCCTGGCATCCCTCTGGTACACTGATTGCTGCTGGTATGATGGACATGATCAGAATCTTTGATGCCGAGACAGGTAAGTAGATACAGCTTGATCCTGAAGTTATTAGCGCAGAGCCCACCACCAGTTAAAATGTTCATAAGATGAGTTTTGTGTATATTGACTTTAAAACTCCATTTATTCCTTAAAGAGGGAACTTTCTGTTTTTTTTTTTTTCAACCTGGACCATAAATGCCATGCATTTGTGCGTAAGTGACCAATGTGATTAAAAAAAAAAAAAAAATAATTGAAATTGGTCCAGTATTGATTGAGCGAGAACACTGTAACCGGTAGCTGCAAACTAGGCAGCAATGTAACCCTATAGGGTTACATTGCACCGTCAATGTACTTAGATCTACGTAGACTAAAAGTGCTCTGATTTCAACAGGTCTTCTCTTATTATAACCTCTTTGTTATAAGTGTCTGACTACATCATGGGAAGATGTTGAAGTCTCGTTATGAAATCTTGAGAGGTGACTAGCTGGAAGACAGTGGTGTGGAACCATGGAGTATAGTGTGGAACACGAGTGGGAGAAGAGAGGAGTTCCAAGGAGTTTATTTGGGAGTGCAGAAGCGTAGCTTTGTGTAATTTAAATTATTTGGAATTGCATATTTTCCAAATTGGGCTATCAAAACAACCAAGCTGCCCTTCGCGCAGCTTTCATAGATGTTACCTTTTGGATAAGGACAGGCTGAAGTTTAGGCTAGTTGTGCTACATCTGCAAATGGATGCTAACATGCCATCCACTGCGCCTTGCAAACCATCGGGTCTGTAGGGAACATTTTGACCGGCCAAGACTACATGCAGCCACAGAGAAGAAATCCTATACCAAAGCACATTTTACTACATAAAAACGCTGTTCCAAGAGTGGAGAGCTGCAGACAGAGCAGAGGTGAGCTAAAGTTACTGGGTTGACCTGGTATCAGTAAGTTGCACACAAAACTTCTTCATCTTCCCATCATGTAGTCTAGGGGTGGAACTGTACATGTATTTATGAATTTACATGGAGAATACTCAATATAAAAATAAATAGAACTGTTGCGTACAAATTCATTTTGATGGATGAGAGCAGCCTGGTTGCTGGGACTTCAGAGGGCACAGTCGTCCAGTTTCAGTTCATCTCCTCTACTGTTGACCAGCAGGATAAGGAATGGGTCCAAACTAGGACCTTTAAAAACCACTCGCATGATGTGAGGGCGCTTGCCCACACCGACACTGCTGTGGTTTCTGGAGGTCATTATTAAATCTGCTGTTTGGGACACCTAATCTGTAGCTCCGCCATTGCTTTGAAGCTATGTAGCCGCTAGCTGAGCTTCACCTCTGCTCCAGTGAGAGCTTGCAGCACACTAATATGGAGCCTATGGCGAGTGGTGGCAACCCAAATAGTTAGAGGACCCACCGGCCTCTTTAATATTGCAAGTTGGGGAAAACTTGGGTTTCCCAGTAAGTAACAGTAGTACAGGCGCGAGAGTGGTGGATAAGATGACTGCGTGTTGGCGTTATTCAGCAGTTGTCGGGTATGTGAGTGGAAATACATCTAACACACCAACGCATATTCGACACAATCACCTGGATGTACCAATCACTGGAACGAGAAAAACTTCTCCTCCCCACAGTGCTTAACCAGCCTTTAGATACAAATAGGGCCCAAAAATCACTGAAGCAATCGGAATTTACATGTCATCTTCAATGTGCCCATATTCATTCGTAGAGGAACCTGGCTTCAAGTATTAGCTGTGTGTACTCGAACCCCGTTACAACATGCCATGTCCACACATGAGGCAAACTGTAGTCACTTCCATATACAACCAAACATGGACATTGATGGAGCACGAGTAGTCAGCTGCAGCATCTGTTTCACTAACGACTGATGGTTGGACTTCTCATGCTACAGAAAGTTATCTCACGGTGACTCATTTTATTGACTCAGTGGGAAATGAAAACATTGGTTGTAACGACGTGGCCCCTGTATGAGCAGCACACAAGCACTACCTAGCTGAGAAGCTACAGGAGGTCGTGGCAGAATGGAAGCTAGAAAGGTATGCCCTGCACTCCATAGCAAAAATACTTTCTTTTATCTTTTGTGGGGGAAGGTCTTCTCTAAGTAGACTTTTTATTTTTTATATGCAATTGGCACTTTCATAAATAAGAGATGCTAGATTTTCAGCTTCAAATCTGATTGTCTTATTTTGTTTACAAGTTACAGATGGAGTCTGGATATGATGTGCGGTACTTATTGTTTACCGTTTACATCTTACTTTACACTCTCGGGAGAGACTGTATGACACTAGGCGGTACAGCCTGAGACATGCACAATAAAATAGTTTCCTTCTGCATTTTTATTTTGCTTTTCCCTCCATTGTACCTAACCGTGATGTATGAACCGAGCGGTGACTTATGTGTACAGATTCACCCCTAATGTTAGTCAGACAAACAAACTGAGCCTGTCAGTGGTAAAACAGCATTTTTAGTGGACGTACATTGAGGTTGCACATTTTTCCAACAGGGTTACATTGCAGCTCGGGTTGCAGTGACTGGTTTTAGTGTTTTGACTCAATGCTTGACAAATTTCTAAGGTTTTTGTTCACATTAGTCACTTGGACACAAATGCATGGGAATACAGGTTGATGTTGAAAAATACCCAAATTCCCTTTTTTAAATTCCCTAATGACATGATTGTAACTTTTTGTCATTTGTGGACTTCAGGCCGTGCCACACACAGACTGCTGGTCGAAAGAGGTGTTGGAGCATCCAAGAGCAAAGAGGTTGTGGTTTGGAGCATCGTTTTCCTGTCTGACCACACCATCGTTAGCGGTGACTCTGCTGGAAAGGTCCAGATCTGGGATGGAATCACGGGAACTCTGGTCAGAACTCAATTGGTCACCAAGTGGGACGTTCTGGCTCTGTCTGTTTCAAAGGTAAGTGTACAACCAAGAATTAGACCCATAACTGAGGGCCGAGGGCAGTTTTAGTCTCGCCTTCCAAAAGAATCGGTAATGTTAAACTTTGTAAATGTTTAACAGGATGAGAGCAGTCTGGTTGCTGGGACTTCAGAGGGCACAGTCGTCCAGTTTCAGTTCATCTCCTCTACTGTTGACCAGCAGGATAAGGAATGGGTCCGAACTAGGACCTTTAAAAACCACTCGCATGATGTGAGGGCGCTTGCCCACACCGACACTGCTGTGGTTTCTGGAGGTCAGTATTAAATCTGCTGTTGGTGTTTCAGTGTATATCTTTATTGTGATTTAAATTTTAAAAAGAAGAGGAGTCTAAACTTGGGCTGCACAAAATACCGTTTAATTATCGTCATTGCAATATCAACTGGCAATATACATACCGCAAAAGGCTGCAGCATACCTCGAAAGATACTCAGATTTTTTTTGGGTTACTTGAAAGAAAATACCATACATCACTTTATAACATAACTGTTATGCTTTTTATTGTGTTGCCTTTTATATTCAAGTCAATGTTCAATTTGTTCATTAAAATAATGATGGAAATGATTTCCTTTTTTAAATTCAACAAGCATTGTGTTGTATTTAAGCAAAATACTTAACGCAGCAGATTTTGGTTTACTCTAATATTTATACAGCTCTAGCTGGTCTACCTTAAAGGTCAGCCCACGTTTAGTTAGTGAGCCTGTGTTGAGGTTGTCGCTCCATGGCTAACCCCCTTTTACTTTCTTTAACCAGACACCCTGTATGATTCAGCAGTGTCCAAAACACTGGAACATTTACTGTGCAATGAAGTGTACAGTCTCAGTAAAACTTGTACTTAAATATGTACTTGAAATATGACAAGAAGATGATTGTTTTGATGTTTGTTATGATGGCAGGTATGGATACCCAGTTGGTAGTGCGACCACTCTTGGACAAGGTGGAGAAAAACACCCAGGAATCGGCGCTGCGCAAAATGACTCTCCCACATGTGAGTACATATTGACTTACTCCTCTTCATCCCCTATGGGACATAAGGCTTAAATTGGCACTCTCCATTGCATTTGGTCTCTGGTAGCATGTTGGGCCTCTCCCCCTGATAGGTTCATCTGTTCCAGCTCTTGTGTCACAGTTCTGCACCAGGTGGTTTTGGGCCTCCCAGGTTTTCTTTTGTCAGGTGGTGTCCATCTTAAGGCAACTTTTGTGATGCAGTCCTGCTCCCTCCTCAAGACACATCCTAGCCACAATCTTGGGTGT
>CM049378.1:5800783-5863283 GCA_026937815.1 Etheostoma perlongum | reverse complement strand
GGTTTTTTTTCAGACTTTTGTTAACCGTTAATCATCTGCTCTGTTTACCACAGTAAAAACATAAAGTTTCTCAGAGATAATACAGAGATGGATGGACTCAGTGCACAGTGTTTATTTTCTGTTGTGTGTGTGTGTGTGTTGCAGATATTTGAGTTCTCTCTGGTGCACAAGGAGTACACGGAGTGGAGTCGGAAGCTGCAGAAACAAGGACTGCACTCTCTGTGGCTGGAGAGGGACACACCCATCACCCATGTCACCTTCAATCCAAAAAATCCAGCTCACATCATTCTGCACGACATGTTCATGTTCTGTATCATTGACCAGAGTCTGGTATGTGAGCAGTTAAGCTTTCACTGCCATGTTGATACTAAACCAGTGAAAGAAGGATGGTGATAAATGATTCTGATGCTATATTTTTGTGTCTTTGTTTCCACATGCAGCCCCTCCCTGAAGCAAAGACTCCGTTCTACAATCAGATGACACTGAGGAGTCTTCCTGAGCCACAGAGGATGGCACATAGCCACGCCTTCAAGATATGCAAGAATTTCCAGGTACAATAATACTGAGCTCAGTGGAACTCTACTTTAATTGCTGCACTGCTTCTAAGTGGTGATGTGAGCACTTAAGCACTTTTTGTTGTATCTTTCTACGACTATGAACAAACAGTTAACATAGAAACAATCTGACATACATTTAAATGTACTCTGTAAATAGACAGTATTACATGGCTATGCTGCCGCCTGCTGGTAGGGGAAGTATATTACAACTTGACACACTTTCATGTAACTACGGTGCCGTCTATACTCAAGACTACAGAAATCACTTATTATTTTAAGTGTAGATTTTCTTTCCTTTTATTCTTTATTATTATTATTATTATTATTATAGTTAAAAATCATTAACAGTCACAAACAATACACTTAGATACATGAATATGTCCCAGGGCCAAAAAACAGAGAGGAAAGATGGGAAGGAGGGAGACATAACACATGCAGAAACAGACACACAAACGCATACATAAACAAAACACACACACACACAGACATGCAGACAGACCGACTGACTCAGATTTAATGATGTTAAGCAAAGTGTCCAGAGTCTTTCCTGGCTCTCCATGTATGCGCACTGTACAGTTCCATATATACTACATCCAAGAAGAAAAGGGTCCATGTACGGATAGACGTACATGGCTTCCAACGGGTTGCAATCATTTTCTTCGCAGCTTTAAGTCCAGCAAACACAGCACATTTTTGAGTTATTGAGAGCTGGAAGGCTGACAGGTCATTGAGAATAGAGGATGGATACCCGACGGTACCCGACGGGTCGGGCCGGGTTCGGACAGATTTTTAGAAAGGATGCTCGGGTTCGGGTCGGGCTCGGTCACATCAGCGCGATAAGGCATTGAACATTTTGAATTTAAAACAGCTTATTATGTAGGTAACCAATGGGCCTGTTTCACCTGATGCAAATGTTCGTTTTTGGATTAAAATAAATGTCAAATATTACCCTAACATCCGTCTTCCTGTGTGCGGAAATTTGTTAAACTAGCTATGACAACGAAAGACGTGCGTATTAAGCTACATGTGGCAGCGCAACGATGGAAGATGTTAAAAAGAAGTTGGCCGCAGGAGATTTTAAAACTATTGAAAACGAAGGAAAGTCAGCTGTGCATTGATGCGCTCATCTGTTGACATTTCCGAATGCCTTCCTACAATTGCTTAATAAAAGCGGGCTTTCCACACAAACAAACGTACATGTGTCATTAGTATGAGAAACAAATGTGATTTTAACTGTGTCGGGCTCAGGCCGGGCTTGGACATAAATATCTTAATGCCTGTCGGGCTCGGGTCGGGTTCGGCTACTGCTCTGTCGGACGCGGGTCGGGCTCGGACAGAAAAATCCGGCCCGATCCGCACTCTAATTGAGAATCAAGACATTGACAGTAATGGGAACAGTAACATTAACATTAATCAAGGTGGAAATATTGGATGAAATATTGTTCCAGAACTGACCGACAAAGCACTCCGAGATCATGTGAAGATATACTTTATGCTTTTATTAGGCAAAGAGTGCATAGATGGCTGTTAATTATTTTCAGTAATTTTGGTGTCTCATGCTTGCCATCCGCTCAAAACGTAACGTTACTACTCTTTGGCCGGCTCGCAAGCCCAAACAAGCAAACAAGTGTGTGCGGCGTGCCTGTTTTTGTTTCCGGTCTAGCTAAATCCGGTGTGGTGTTGTAGTTTTTCTAATGTTACTAGTTGTTGCAACAGCATGTGTAAAAAAACTACAACATTTTCTAGGCCAAAAAGAACATTAATGTTGCGATTTAAAAAAAACAACAAAAAAACTGACATCACTAATTAAAATGTAACTGATGGTGTTAAACGGGCTTATAGTATACACCTTATTGATCGCATTCCCCCCTAGTTGCAGGCTTTTTTGATACCAGTAAAAATTGTATCCTTCAATATAATATATCATGATAAAATGTGTGATTTACACCCCATTGTGAAGGTATACAGTATTAAATTCCCAATATAAAGCCAGTAGAGACCCTGTTAACTAAGTTTATTTTCTGTAAACAAAAATACTTAATTTTCCCAATAATCTTACTGACGTTTTTTTGTTGTCCTGATATTTGGTCCTACAGCATCTCATGTGTGTGAGTTTATTGGAGGACCAGTCTCTGGTCGTAGTGGAGCGGCCCCTGCTGAACATCATGGCTCAGCTGCCTGCACCTGTCCGGCAGAAGAAGTTTGCTACGTAAATGAACTGAAGGTGTCTCAGCTGGAATGTTCATGTCAGAGGAAAGGATTGTTACCGCATTGTAACTCTTGCATCTAAAATCATTTTCAACAACTGTTAATGTGTCCCTTTGTAAAAAATGCTTTGATAAAGTTATACATTAAATGTGTGTGTGAGTGTATGTATGTATTTTTGTCACCCCACAAGTTTTCTATGGGGTTGAGGTCCGGGGATTGGGCTGGCCACTCCATAATATCAATCTGGTTAATCTGGAACCAAGACTTTGCTCACTTACTGGTGTGTTTGGGTCATTGTCTTATTGAAAGACCCATTTCAAAGGCATTTCTTCTTCAGCATAAGGCAACATGACCTCTTCAAGTATTTTGATGTATTGAAACTGATCCACGATCCCTGGTATGAAATAAATAGGCTCAACACCACAGTATAAGAAACATCCCCATAACATGATTTCTGCACCACCATGCTGTACTGTGGCTTGAATTCAGTGCATGGGGTTTGTGGGACAAACTGCAGCCCCTAGACCCAAAAAGACATTTTGCTCTCATCAGTCCACAGAATGTTAGACCATATTTCCTTTGGCCAGTTAATGTGTCCTTTGGCAAATTTTAACCTATTCAGTACATGTCTTTTTTTCAGCAATGGGACTTTGCGGGGGCTTCTAGCTGATAGCTTTGCTTCACATAGCCTTCTTCTGGTACCCAGGTAACTATTTTTTTTAAAGATTTTTTTTTTGGCTTTTCCGCCTTTTAACTTTTTTGACAGGACAATTAGGTAAGAGAGTGGGGGAAGATGCACAGGAAATTGTCACAGGTCAGACTTGAACAACAGACCTCTGTGTCTAGGCACAAGTCTCAGTATCTGTGCGCCTGCACCACCACACATCCAACCTGGCCACTGAGGTAACTGTAAGTCATCTTTGAATTTCCTGGAGCTGGATCATTGGTTGAGCCTTTGCCATTTTGGCTATTCTTCAATCCATTCAAATACTAGTTGACCGTTTTATCCCACATCGTTCAGACTTCGGTGTTCAAATACTTATTTGCAGCTGTATCATACAAATAATTTAAAAAATCATACATTGTGATTTCTGACCCCTCCATGATTTCTAAGTGGGGGGCAAAATTTTCCTCACTGTATTCCTACATGGCAAATAATTTACTAGTAAATGTTATAGAGTCATAGAAAACCAACAGACCCAACAGTCATGACATGCTGCTCATTCTGTGGAATTGAAAGGGGCATGTTCATAATAATAGCAGTGTTGTGTTCAATTAGTGAGGTGATTGATTCTGTGAAGAAACACGTGTCATTATGGCCCATATTTAAGGAAGGAAGATAGATGTGCATGCTGGTTATAGTGCTTTTCACACTGAAATACAAAATGGGTCATTTCAGACATTGCTCTGAGGAACAGCAGATTTTAGTTAAAAGTTGATTGGAGAGGGGAAACAAAGAAGTGCAGAAAAGTATAGGCTGCTCAGCCAAAATGATTTCAAATGCCTTGAAATGGCATCCTGTCTATCAGCTAGAATTCTTACCCTCAAAGACCTGTTAGTCTGGCTTCAAAATGTCCACCTCCTCTCCATTTATTATCCTAAATTAGATGCACCTGTTTGAGGTCGTTAGCTGCATGAAGACACCTGTCAACCCCATACAATCAGTAAGAATCCAACTACTAACATGGCCAAGACCAAAGAGCCAAAGACACTACACTACTACCAAAGACACTAGAGACAAAATTGTACACCTCCACAAGGCTGGAAAGGGCTACGGTGAAATTGCCAAGCAGCTTGGTGAAAAAAGGTCCACTGTTGGAGCAATCATTATAAAATGAAAGAAGCTAAACATGACTGTCATTCTCCCTCGGACTGGGACTCCATGCAAGATCTCACCTCGTGGGGTCTCAATGATCCTAAGAAACTACACGGGAGGAGCTGGTCAATGACCTGAAAAGAGCTGGGACCAGTGTTTCCCAGGTTACTGTTGGTAATACACTAAGACGTCATGGTTTGAAATCATGCATGGCACAGAAGGTTCCCCTGTTTAAACCAGCACATGTCAAGGCCCGTCTTAAGTTTGCCAATGACCATTTGGATGATCCAGAGGAGTCATGGGAGAAAGTCACGTGGTCAGATGAGACCAAAATAGAACTTTTTGGTCATAATTCCACTAACCGTGTTTGGAGGAAGAAGAATGATGAGTACCATCCCAAGAACACCATCCCTACTGTGAAGCATGTATTAAGGAGAGGATGACCGGGGCCATGTACGAGATTTTGGGGAACAACCTCCTTCCCTCAGTTAGCGCATTGAAGATGGTTGGAGGCTGGGTCTTCCAACATGACAATGACCCGAAGCTCACAGCCAGGAAACCCAAGGAGTGGCTATGTAAGAAGCATATCAAGGTTCTGGCGTGGCCTAGCCAGTCTCCAGACCTAAACCCAATAGAGAATCTTTGGAGGGAGTGTGTGCTAACCTGGTGAAAAACTACAGGAAACGTTTGACCTCTGGAATTGCAAACAAAGGCTACTGTACTAAATATTAACATTGATTTTCTCAGGTGTTCAAATACTTTGCAGCTGTATCATACAAATAAATAATTAAAAAATCTTTATAAATCTTTAATCACATTGTGATTTCTGGAATTATTATTATTTTTTTTAGATTATGTCTCTCACAGTGGACATGCACGACACAATGACAATTTCAGACCCCTCCATGATTTCTAAGTAGGAGAAGTTGCAAAATAGCAGGGTGTTCAAATACTTATTTTCCTCACTGTATCACTTCTACCAAAAATATGATTTGTGACGTTAGTGATTTTGGACTGCTGTTATTTTGAACACAAACTACGGCGGCAAAGCAGAGAAAGGGGAGGTAACCTTCCCCCTTACAACCTCATAAGGAGAAAGATTCCAGATCGGCTCATCTAAGCTTTCATTTTCTCAAAGGCAGAGCAGGGTACCCACGTTAAAAAAACTCAAAGTGAAATTTCCATGCCATGGGACCTTTTAAGAGCAGTAGTTCGTAAATGTACAGTATATTTTTAGACTATCATTCAGTCGGTCTGCTATTATCTGCCATGCTATACATTTTTTTTTTTTAGAGGACAAGTTTACTTTGCTTCCTATTACAGTATATGCTTTGCTCCCTTGTGTATATATATATATGGACATAGAAAAGAAAGACACTGAAGATATTACTCTAAAATCTAGAAAGTATAAAGAGAATTAAATGATACATTTAATGCACATTGTAAACATGACTCTAACAGAGGATATTCATTTGTTATTCTTCCCTCAGCAAAATATGTCAAAAACCATTGAGGTGTCGTATCCCTGTTGTTACATGAACGTACAGTAGACTACAACGCTATACAGTTATTGTAAACTAAGACTGTAATTTGGGAAGCAATATAACAGTAACATGAATAATTTTAAAATAATAGTCACAATGTTAAAATATTAACAGTATTTAACTGAACAGCAATATTCACCTGTTGTATTTTGATTGATGACAATAACGTAAAAAAGTGAACATAAAAGGCTCACGGATTAATAAATCCTGGCTGTTAGGCTGGTCGGGACCAGGCTAGTTGTAGATATTAAATCTCCATGTTAATTTAGGTGCCTCTGCTTTTGTGCAACCAAGTCTAGGCTAAATTCATCCAGGATAACTGGAATATCCTGGTTTAATCCCTTATTCTGGCCCCCTCGACATGTTAAATATAGAGAACAGGACACACCTTTTCTTTCTCTTCTCTGATTCATTCCATTTAGTTGTCTCTTTTTCTTCACTTACAATGTCACTCTGTTGAAATAAGCACACACGTGATACGCTCCATAGGGTTTGTCACATAATGGACCCGTGCGCTGACATGTACTAACATGTGCAAGTGGCACGGTAACTGGCCAATGGAACATGATTATTATAGCATTTCAAGCGAGCTTTAAATCCAACACAACCAAGCCACACAGCCAACGGATGGGACGCAGCGCTCCACAAAATAAACAAAATATTGCATACTTTTGATATATTGCGATAACAATATTGAGTCGATATATCTTGCACCCTGTGTGTATGTGTGTCAGACATGGGTCTTTAAAACAGCTTATGGTAGAGAATGTGGTCAGAAGACACCATAGGTTCACCATGGGGATACTTCTTATTGAGTTTTTAATTTTGTGTGTGTGTGTTAAAAAGAGTTGATTAGACGATCTAAGGAGAGTGATGTAAGGTAAGGAGATCAGCAATACATAAAGGGGCCAATCCATGTAATGCCTTAAAAACAAGTAACAGTACCTTGAATCGAATTCTATATTTGACTGGTAACCAGTGAAGAGAAGCCAAGATCGGGGAAATATGATCCCTCGTTCTGGTACCAGTCATCAATCTTGCAGCGCATTCTGGACAAGCTGCAGGCGTGAGAAAGATGATTGGCAAATCCCAGAATACAAGGAAATGCAGAAGTCAATACAAGAAGAAATAACAATAACAGCCTCCAAGTCCCTTTGAGAGAGGAAGGATTTTACACTCACACACACACACACACACACACACACACACATACTTACACACCGGCACTTTCTCTGATTTAGAGACCCGCATGGACCTTTCACTGCCCCTCTAACAGTCCTGGTAGGCTACGTTGCATTTTAAATGATGTATTGTATTAATGTACAGTATGGGTGTTTCATTTTGTCTGTCTTGACAGTAAGGCTTTTACATGAGGAGTTAAGCATAGTAAGAGGCAGTAATATATCTCAGAAGGTGAGAAAAACCAATATAGATGCCCAAAAATCACATTTATTTATGTACAAATGACAAAGCACTCTAGAAATGTCCGGACATATGACTCTGCCCATCAAAAGCAAAAGAGGAAGTAGTGGGACATTGTTATAGAACTACAAAGTCCACAGGGGGAAGTTGAGGTGAATGGATATGTCACCAAAATTACGGTTTGTATCCTGTTTCCTTTTTCACCATGACCACAATCCTTGCCAAACCATGATCAAGCAGTTACTGTATGAAGGGAAAACACACAGTAGTGAGAGTGTCAAAGTTAAAAACAAAAACATGGACAACACCCAAAAATAAGTTCACGGCTATTTTAACGTACACAATGCCATGGTTAGCATTGCTAAGCATGATTGACAGGTTGTCATGTAGCCATAAATATTTTAAAAATATTCTTTGTAAATCTTTACAATCTTGTTGTACCATCCTATTTTTTTGTTGCCATTTTCAGCATGTAGCTTGCTAGTTTGATAGGTTGTTGTTTCCTGAAGCCTACAGAGTTGGAGAACGGCAACACACAGAGAGTGGAAGGTGGGGAACATCCCACAATTATCCTGGAAATATAAACAGTAGGAAATAGGAAATATATAGTACATCTGTACCAAATCCAGACCAAATAACTATTTATATACATTTATTTTAGATACTTTTGAACTGTTTATTTTTCTTTCTTTTCTAAGCCACTGAACATTTCAGACAAGAAGAAGTAGTTTGAAATAATTACATGTAAGTTATTGAAGATAAAATAAAATAAATTACATAATTTAGTGAAATACGTTTATACATGTTTATACATACATGATACATTTGTTTTTGTTTATGTAAGAGAGTGTGTGTGTGTGTGTGTGTGTGTGTGTGTGTGAGAGAGAGAGAGAGAGTGAGTAACACAATCTAAGAACAATATAATCAAACAATGACACCTGGAAGCGCGTCACAGTGGAATGTACAGTACACATACAAAGACGACAACATAGACTTTATTAAGTGTCAGTGCCGTTGACATACACAAAGGTTTGCTAATAATAGCTGACACTTAATCACTTACAAAGGAGGCGTGGCAATGTTACGGAGCCAGCTATACAAACCTCAACAGAAGAAGATGACGAAATACTGCTTGTCTAGGGAATGCATTATGTCAATGATGGTCCCCAGAAAGATAGTGAGATGCACATGTGTGTGTATGTGTGTGTGTGTGTGTGTGTGTGTGTGTGTGTTCAATTACTCTTTTCCTCTTGTATTGCTTTATGAGCATTTATTATGTTCTGAAAATAAACACCCAAAATCCACACACACACACACACACACACACACACACACACACACACACACACACACACACACACACACACACACACACACACACACACACACACACAGTAAAATTGTCTTATTCAGCATTGTATGTAAATATATCTATGTATCGAACACAGGTCTTTAAAAAGCTCTCATAGAATGTGGTCAGAAGACATCATAGGTTCACCATGGGGATTCCCAGAAGGCATTGCTTCATTTTAACTTTGCCAACATATAATCAAATAAAAGAAATGCAGGTAGATTTGTTTTTATTTCAACCTGTGTGCCTGTGTCACGCTCATTTACTGTAACATGGTTTTTACACCGACTTCATTTAATGTGGAAACATAGTTTAACATAACAGATAACAAAATAACACCAGGAACCGCACACATACATGATAGTGGTGTACCTGGATGTATTACCCCATGCATGCTGGGATGCTTTCCAACACTGATACGCAATCATAACAACTGCAAGCCGTGCATGGTTTCAACTCTCTACTCATGCTTCCTTTATTTCAACATAAGAGTGCACTGTTCTCCCAGTCTCTTTGACATTCACTAAATGTTTCTACAATTTTACCAGCAAATTGATAATAATCAAAGTGATTTTATTGAGGAAAACACACTGTAAGATGATATCTGCTAGCCACCTGTGTTCTGTATCTTTGGAAGCTTTTACTGTAAGTCAAGGACCATAGAAATAAGTCTTGGACTTTGTTATGTAATCTGTCATTTTTCATAGTGTGACTATATGTCCTTCTCGTAATGTTAAATATACATGATTTTTGTATCACTTTTAGACTACACACACTCACACCAACCTATAAGGTTACTTTAGACAACAATACCTGTAACCTACAAATCCTGTATAAATAGGTCTCACGTCCCAGAGAAAGTCATGCTTCCCTAACCAGCTACCAACCTAGTAAACCTGTCCTTTCGACCTTTGTCCAGTTGAAAATGCAGCCTTGCATGTTCCGATATCAAGCTTTGGATATAAAAAAACAGAAGCATTTGTTTTATTTCAAATATGTTTTCTTTATTTTGCTTCAAAGAAGCTGAACATTTAGTCTTCATCAGACTTATTAAGTCCCACTGGGACAAAACCTGCAAGATATCCGATATGAATAAATACAAAGTTTTCCTTATTCACTCATAAGCATTCTAAAGCATTCAAATGCCCAAAAATTTCTCACACAAAAACTAAAAATAAATAGATAATTATTCAAATATTATTAGTGGTTAAATTATTAATTTACAAAACTATACAATAGCTATTGTCTTCGATGACAAGGCCATCAATATGAAAAGTAGTCAAATGCGCAGTTTACATAATAGCTGTACTTGGCAGAGCTGTAAACCTGTCAGAATAAAGAGCATGCACCCTATAAAGACCTACAAAACACACATATGGACCTATCAATTATGATAAAAAATAAATAAATAAAGGCCCATGTACCTTTTGACTCTTAATTATAAATCCAAGTTTAGAGAATCAGAGAGCATGCTGGACCATTGTTCCCTATGTGGGACCTAACACCCGCTGAGTTAGACTTTCTAAAGAACTTGATGCATTTTAAAACAAACACAACATGAATTGTAGTGTGTCAGTGTGAACGCAGGTCTGGATTGGATCCCTTGTAGATGTTGGTTCTGAGGCAGGTACAGCCCACAGCTACATCAACAGTAACAGGCTTCAAATAGTATTTCTTCCCATCTGTGCAGGGCTCCTTTTTTGAGAAACACTTTTTCTGGATTACAGGGTATGAGTTGTAGTCGTGGCTCTCCGTCGGCCGGCTATTGTTTTGGATCATGATACATCCTGAACACAGGCACTTAGCCTTGGCATAGGTAGAAGGGAAATGATCCTTTATTGATACAAGTCTGAAAAAGAACAGAAAGAGGCAGTGAGCAGCGTATCCAAACACAGTGAGGAGATGGGACATCCAATAAGATTGTGCAGCGTTTTCCCCGAGGTTTGTGGAAGAATTAATATTTGGTAGGAGGGTATAGGGGCCTTCTCTCAAGAATAGATAGATAGATAGATAGATAGATAGACAGATAGATGGATAGATGGATAGATGGATAGATGGATGATAGATAGATAGATAGATAGATAGATAGATAGATGGATAGATGGATAGATGGATAGATGGATGATAGATAGATAGATAGATAGATAGATAGATAGATAGATAGATAGATAGATAGATAGATAGATAGATAGATAGATAGATGGATGGATGGATAGATGGATAGATAGATAGATGGATAGATGGATGGATGGATAGATACTTTATTCATCCCAAAGGAAATTTTAGGCATGCAGTAGCAAGACAACCATAACACAACAAACACATACACACACATACTAATAATGATAATAATAATAATAATAATAATAATAATAATAATAATGTATACTTTATTAATCTCGCAAGGGGAAATTACATTTTACACTCTGTTGTTGTTACACAGATTACACATGCATATCACACATACATAAGAATAAAAAAGTAATTGAATACACTGATACACTTTCATGAAAATGCAACAAATTTCAATGTTAATCTACTTCTTTTTGTACACCAAAAATACTTTTTTGTTGTTGTTGACGTTTAGAAAGCAGCTGAAGACTCACCTATTTATGGCTTTTGTCTCTTGATTGTACTTTTGTTTGTTTTTAAGTTTTTTATTTTCATTTTCATTATTTTATCTATTATTTTGGTTGTTCATTTTACTGTTATTGGGTCTTGTTTTAAACCATTTAATATTCTGAGTATAGCATAGGGTTGTCATTAAAACAGTTATATTATTTGTTGATTTATGTTTCTTTTACATTTAATATGACGTCCTCAAATGTCTTTTATCCACAACTCAAAGATATTCACTTTAATGTCACAGAAGAGTGAAGAAACTAGTAAATAGTCACATTTAATACAATCACAGTAACACAATCTAAGAACAATATAATCAAACAATGACACCTGGAAGCGCGTCACAGTGGAATGTACAGTACACATACAAAGACGACAACATAGACTTTATTAAGTGTCAGTGCCGTTGACATACACAAAGGTTTGCTAATAATAGCTGACACTTAATCACTTACAAAGGAGGCGTGGCAATGTTACGGAGCCAGCTATACAAACCTCAACAGAAGAAGATGACGAAATACTGCTTGTCTAGGGAATGCATTATGTCAATGATGGTCCCCAGAAAGATAGTGAGATGCACATGTGTGTGTATGTGTGTGTGTGTGTGTGTGTGTGTGTGTGTGTGTTCAATTACTCTTTTCCTCTTGTATTGCTTTATGAGCATTTATTATGTTCTGAAAATAAACACCCACACACCCATCCACACACACACACACACACACACACACACACACACACACACACACACACACACACACACACACACACACACACACACACACACACACACACACACACACACACACACACACACAGTAAAATTGTCTTATTCAGCATTGTATGTAAATATATCTATGTATCGAACACAGGTCTTTAAAAAGCTCATAGAGAATGTGGTCAGAAGACATCATAGGTTCACCATGGGGATTCCCAGAAGGCATTGCTTCATTTTAACTTTGCCAACATATAATCAAATAAAAGAAATGCAGGTAGATTTGTTTTTATTTCAACCTGTGTGCCTGTGTCACGCTCATTTACTGTAACATGGTTTTTACACCGACTTCATTTAATGTGGAAACATAGTTTAACATAACAGATAACAAAATAACACCAGGAACCGCACACATACATGATAGTGGTGTACCTGGATGTATTACCCCATGCATGCTGGGATGCTTTCCAACACTGATACGCAATCATAACAACTGCAAGCCGTGCATGGTTTCAACTCTCTACTCATGCTTCCTTTATTTCAACATAAGAGTGCACTGTTCTCCCAGTCTCTTTGACATTCACTAAATGTTTCTACAATTTTACCAGCAAATTGATAATAATCAAAGTGATTTTATTGAGGAAAACACACTGTAAGATGATATCTGCTAGCCACCTGTGTTCTGTATCTTTGGAAGCTTTACTGTAAGTCAAGGACCATAGAAATAAGTCTTGGACTTTGTTATGTAATCTGTCATTTTTCATAGTGTGTGACTATATGTCCTTCTCGTAATGTTAAATATACATGATTTTTGTATCACTTTTAGACTACACACACTCACACCAACCTATAAGGTTACTAGACAACAATACCTGTAACCTACAAATCCTGTATAAATAGGTCTCACGTCCCAGAGAAAGTCATGCTTCCCTAACCAGCTACCAACCTAGTAAACCTGTCCTTTCGACCTTTGTCCAGTTGAAAATGCAGCCTTGCATGTTCCGATATCAAGCTTTGGATATAAAAAAAACAGAAGCATTTGTTTTATTTCAAATATGTTTTCTTTATTTTGCTTCAAAGAAGCTGAACATTTAGTCTTCATCAGACTTATTAAGTCCCACTGGGACAAAACCTGCAAGATATCCGATATGAATAAATACAAAGTTTTCCTTATTCACTCATAAGCATTCTAAAGCATTCAAATGCCCAAAAATTTCTCACACAAAAACTAAAAATAAATAGATAATTATTCAAATATTATTAGTGGTTAAATTATTAATTTACAAAACTATACAATAGCTATTGTCTTCGATGACAAGGCCATCAATATGAAAAGTAGTCAAATGCGCAGTTTACATAATAGCTGTACTTGGCAGAGCTGTAAACCTGTCAGAATAAAGAGCATGCACCCTATAAAGACCTACAAAACACACATATGGACCTATCAATTATGATAAAAAATAAATAAATAAAGGCCCATGTACCTTTTGACTCTTAATTATAAATCCAAGTTTAGAGAATCAGAGAGCATGCTGGACCATTGTTCCCTATGTGGGACCTAACACCCGCTGAGTTAGACTTTCTAAAGAACTTGATGCATTTTAAAACAAACACAACATGAATTGTAGTGTGTCAGTGTGAACGCAGGTCTGGATTGGATCCCTTGTAGATGTTGGTTCTGAGGCAGGTACAGCCCACAGCTACATCAACAGTAACAGGCTTCAAATAGTATTTCTTCCCATCTGTGCAGGGCTCCTTTTTGAGAAACACTTTTTTCTGGATTACAGGGTATGAGTTGTAGTCGTGGCTCTCCGTCGGCCGGCTATTGTTTTGGATCATGATACATCCTGAACACAGGCACTTAGCCTTGGCATAGGTAGAAGGGAAATGATCCTTTATTGATACAAGTCTGAAAAAGAACAGAAAGAGGCAGTGAGCAGCGTATCCAAACACAGTGAGGAGATGGGACATCCAATAAGATTGTGCAGCGTTTTCCCCGAGGTTTGTGGAAGAATTAATATTTGGTAGGAGGGTATAGGGGCCTTCTCTCAAGAATAGATAGATAGATAGATAGATAGATAGACAGATAGATGGATAGATGGATAGATGGATAGATGGATGATAGATAGATAGATAGATAGATAGATAGATAGATAGATGGATAGATGGATAGATGGATAGATGGATGATAGATAGATAGATAGATAGATAGATAGATAGATAGATAGATAGATAGATAGATAGATAGATAGATGGATGGATGGATAGATGGATAGATAGATAGATGGATAGATGGATGGATGGATAGATACTTTATTCATCCCAAAGGAAATTTTAGGCATGCAGTAGCAAGACAACCATAACACAACAAACACATACACACACATACTAATAATGATAATAATAATAACAATAATAATAATAATAATAATAATAATAATAATAATGTATACTTTATTAATCTCGCAAGGGGAAATTACATTTTACACTCTGTTGTTGTTACACAGATTACACATGCATATCACACATACATAAGAATAAAAAAGTAATTGAATACACTGATACACTTTCATGAAAATGCAACAAATTTCAATGTTAATCTACTTCTTTTTGTACACCAAAAATACTTTTTTGTTGTTGTTGACGTTTAGAAAGCAGCTGAAGACTCACCTATTTATGGCTTTTGTCTCTTGATTGTACTTTTGTTTGTTTTTAAGTTTTTTATTTTCATTTTCATTATTTTATCTATTATTTTGGTTGTTCATTTTACTGTTATTGGGTCTTGTTTTAAACCATTTAATATTCTGAGTATAGCATAGGGTTGTCATTAAAACAGTTATATTATTTGTTGATTTATGTTTCTTTTACATTTAATATGACGTCCTCAAATGTCTTTTATCCACAACTCAAAGATATTCACTTTAATGTCACAGAAGAGTGAAGAAACTAGTAAATAGTCACATTTAATACGCTAGAATCACAGAATTTTAAATTTTTTCCCATAAAAGAATAATTTAAACTCAACAAAACAGTTGGCGATTAATTAATAGATGATAACTTTAGGAACCCAGACCATTAGGGGGCCCGGCTCCCTGGGTCTTGCACTTGTGACAGTAGCGGAGACAAGGGACATTTGGAACACTTTTTGTAATTTTCCCAATAAACCAAGAACAATTTACACTGCAATAGCTAATTTGCTAGATTATATACCGCACTGTGTCACCTATTGAAAAAGATACATTTAAGTTGTTTTATGAAATATGTCCAGGATGCTAAATTGATTTGAATACAGTTACTACTCCACTGAGTCACTAGTGCCTAAAATCCACAATGGTTGCTTACCTACAAAGTTTAATCACAAACTTTTCCAACCAGACAAAGCTCTTAAATGTAAAAATAGAGCTCTAAGAGGAGGACTTTGGAGCATTACTGCACTATTGGAAAGTTTAGGACTGCAACTAAACAGGAAACAAACTCTCTGGTCAGCACAAACAATTCATAAAGTGCAACAGTGAAGCAATTCACGATATTCCCAGTGGATATGTGGCAACACAGCATCAGTCATTGGATATACACGTAACTACAGAGGATTTTCCCTTTATTCTTTTCTTTATTTATAGAGACGGGGTGCGGCGCATATTAGCGCGTCCTCTGCGCTCACATCCTATGACCAAGTGCATAAAACCAAATTAATAAGGTGAAAATGATGCACAGACGCAAATATTGTGCAAATCTTAATTTTCCCGAGTTACTTCATCATTTCCGTGGAGCTTACGATGCTGAGACATACCTGTGTATAGCTGCACCATTCCATCACATGCAAACTCTTGCTTGCGCCTATCATCTTAGAAAGGTTTGCTCCTAACCTGACGTAGGCCTATAACAACTTTAAGAACGTTTTGGAAATTTCACAACACAATAGACTCATATTATATATATATATATATATATATATATATTTTTATATTTTTATAAAATTATTATTATTATATATATTTTATTATATATATATATATATATTTTTTTTACCTTAAGTTCTTATCCAGGACGCAAAATCACGACAGCATCCAATGCGAAAGTTCATCATAGTTACCAAAAGAAGCATTTCCCTCCTGTGCCCTGTGCCCTGCCTGAAAAGTTTTTTTTTTTAAATCTAATAACTGTGGAATGCGAGAGGATGCTACTTACTCGTATCTCCAGGGAGACAGGGACCTTCTCGTGAGGTTGCTGAGGCGGATGCAGAGGGAAATACTCCACGGGGCATGAGACAGGTGAGTGAGGGGCCGCGGCAGCCTGGTGCTCCACGGGCTGCGGGTAGTGGGAACTCAGCTTCCTCATGGCTGCAGCCTCCAGCTCGTGGTCTTCATAGCACTTCATCCCGTACGTCCACATGGGCATGAGTAGAAGCCCAAAGATGATAATCTGTGGGGGGGGTGGACAGAAAGTCAGAAGGCAGCTGAAGTGATGGAGAGAGCAAAGGAGAGAGCACCAGTTCCGTCTCTCTGTGTGTGTCACTCACACTCACCTGCTTCATGGCCGTCCTCGGTTTGTTCTTTGCGTCTGGCTGACTGTTGACGTGGGAACCCCTTTTGTATTGACTTGCAATCATACTGACCGGTCTACATTTATTGAGTCGGTGCACCTGGGGAAAACCGCGGCATGAGGAAATGGAAACGTTTTTTTTTTTTTTTTTTTTTTTTTTACTTTACTTCCTCTTTCTAAGTGAAAGTACAACAGTAGGTGTGAGGGATACTGTGTTGTCATAGGAAGGCATCAGACCGAGGGCAGGTCAGGAATTTTTGGCACACACGCGCGCGCATACACACACGCGCACACGCACACACACATACACACAAGATCTGAGAGTGCAGAGAGGCTGACGCCATACAGGAAATATGCTGTGTTGAAACCAGAGACTGTTGCTCACAGTCTACTTTAAGAATGCCCTCTTGACCTGAGAACCAACATGAGGCAATAATCATCAGAACATCTACAAGTCTTTCACTGGCTGTCCCCTATGTAACCTCTGTGTTGTAGCCATAGGCTTAGTGGGGACCCCGAGGATATGTCCCCCTAATATTTAGAAGAGGTTGATTTGCCAACAATCTGACAATTTGACAACCCACTCTCCAAAAGAAGTCAAAATTACCATTTATAGGGCTCAAAATATGTATGTTCTTGCATGTACACTGTATGTTTCCCAATGATGTCAGACACACATGCAGCGCACATTTGTGTTGTGATGCAGAATTGGGCTACTTTTTTCACAGGTTCACAGGCATCCAAATAGTATTCATAAATATAAAACCAAAATCACTTAATGAAACAATGTAGCCTACTTGTGTTTACCCCTGTCACACCAAACTGACTTCAGGTCCGCAGTAATTAATGTTATATATTTATGCAAACATTTCCACAGAAGATATTGTTGTTATCATATTAACATGAGTGATACAGATCTGAGAATTCTTCAGAAGGACACTTTTAAAAGGACAGTATGGGGCTTAATCCCTTATGTGAAAAATAAAGAATTAGAATAAAGAATAAAGATTTCTTGTAATTTATGTAGATTCAAACTTTGGAGCTTATTGTTGTAACAAAGTCTAATTCTCTGTTGTTGAGATGTACATGATTCCTAAAAACCCCCATCCAGAAACGTTATGTTTATATATATATATATATATATATATATATATATATATATATATATATATATATATATATATATATATATATATATACAGTATATGCAAGTTTCATATACAGAATATATGCAAGTTTTGCACTATAAAGAAGAATAATGAATAAAATGGTTAAATAATAATAATTTCCTTGACATAAATAAAGGCATTTGCAGAAGAAATTGACGCAGAAAGAATTTGTTGCATAAAAATTCGCCAGAATGACATTCAAAATGTTCAGCGGGTAGAGTTAAAAAAAAAAAAACTCAAGACAAATCCCATTCCTGTAACTTTGGCTCTGCATGACACATTTTACATACCTGTTTGTAATAATCTAATTTTGTTCATACGCAAAGGGCAACTTTACAAAAATGCAGATGCAAATGAGCATCAGTGCATCAATAACCTTTTGAAACCTGAGTAACTTGTTGACTATCACATGCCCATGTCCTCCTTAAAAACCTCCACATTGGGGATGTTTCCTGGGGTTGTTTCAGATTACAGTCACACTGCGTATGAACATTAGCCACAGAGTGACAGTGATCTCTCTAAATTATCTCTCAACGTTCCAGTGACAAAACCTCATGAAGGGGGTTACCAGTCTATGTGGCATATGTGCAATTGACCACCATCATACACACACACACACACACACACACACACACACACGTGGATAGTAGATTTATTTACATACAATGCTGAGTAAGACAATTTATTTTACTATTTGTTTGTGTGTGTGTGTGTGTGTGTGTGTGTGTGTGTGTGTGTGTGTGAGAGAGAGAGTGTGTGTGTGTGTGTGTGTGTGCGGTTATTTTCAGAACATAAGAAATACTCATAAAGAAATACAATACAGATTTAACTTTAAAGGACATGAGTAATTCAAAACACACACGCACACACACACACACACACACACACACACACACAGTGTCAGGCTATGGAAGTTATGATGAAGTAATACAGGTTAGTAACTCCCATTGACTGAGATTCAAAAATAGCAGGATTTCGTCATCTTCTTCTGTTGAGGTTTGTATAGCTGGCTCCGTAACATTGCCACGTATGGTGTGTAAGTGATTAAGTGTCAGCTATTATTAGCAAACCTTTGTGCTTATTTGTCAATGGCACTGACGCTTAAGAAAGTCTTTTTAGTTGTCTTTGTGTACATTCCACTGTGACGCCCGGTCTCATTGTTTGATCAGATTGTTGACTCTGTCTCTCTCTGTCTCTCTCTCTGGATATCTGAACACTGCTGGTTCCCCAAGGAGAGCTTTGCGTGCAATGGAATTTTTATTAGCTTGATTTAAGTGCTGCCAAAATTTAAATTATCTTTTTAGGAATTTTTAGAGGGAATATACTAAGTTCTGCTCTGCATGCATTGTTTGGGGTGTTTGGGCAAACTTTTAGAATCATTTTACAGAATTCCAATTGTAATTTTTCAGTGGGAGTTTTATCCCAGTTTTTATTAAATATTAAATTCTGGTTTTGAAATCGGGTCCCAAACTTTGCAAAATTGTAGATTTTTAGCCAAATTCTTGCAGAGATATTTGTTTTTCCAAATTTTAATTTGATTGCATACAAAGCTTTCTGAGCTTTATTACATAGTGTGTTTATGGACAGGTTGAAACTCCCTGATGCACTAACTTCAACCCCTCAGTAATTATATGAACCCTTTTGTCTGAATACCATAACACTGGTCTTCTTCAGATTGACTGTCGGTGTCACTTCTTCTATTTTACTTTAATTACTTACATGTAATTATTTCAGTGTTTCTCCCAGGTCCATAATTGTGGGATGTTCCCCACCTTCCGCTCCGTGTGTGTTGCTGTTCTCCAAACTATCAGGCTAGCACGCTACATTCTGAAAATCCTGAAAAAAAATTGGATGGTGCAACAAGGAAGGCCTGCTTGGTTCTGGAAATGATTGTAAAGATTTTACAAAGAATATGTAAAAACAACAACATTGGCAGTCGGTAGGGAACAGGATACAAACAGTAATTGTGGTGACATCCAATCACCTCAACTTCCCCTTGTGGACTTTGTAGTTCTGTAACAACATCCCACTACATCCTCTCTTGCTTTCAATGGGCAAGAGTCATAAGTCCAAACGTTGCTAGAGTGCTTTGTCATTTGAACATAAATAAACGTCATTTTTGGCATCTGTATTGGTTTTTCTCACCTTTCAACATTTATTACTGCCTCTTACTCTTGCCCTTTCCTTCCTTCTTATGCCTCCTTTCTAGTAGATAGTAGATTGATTTATTTGATTAAATCAATCTATTTGATTTATTTGACACATTAATCAACATTTTTGTAAATGCGTCAGTGTTAGCCAGTCAACTAATTTTCAACTGTAGTCCTAGTTACCCAGCATGCACGCCATATTTGAGCTAAAATCCCTACCTCATCATGTGAAAGCCTTACTGTCAAGACAGACAAAATGAAGCACTCATACATTATTACAATTTGCAATGCAACGTAGCCTACCAGGACTGCAGTGAAATGTCCATGCGGGTCTCTAAATTAGAGAAAGTGCCTGTGTGTGTAAGTACGTGTGTGTGTAAAAAATCCTTCCTCTCTCACAGGGACTTGTAGACTGTTATTCTTATTTCTTGTCGTATTGACTTCTGCATTTCCTTGTATTCTGGGATTTGCCAATCATCTTTCTCACGCCTGCAGCTTGTCCAGAATGCGCTGCTAGATTGTTGACTGGTACCAGAACGAGGGATCATATCTCCCAGATATTGGCTTGTCTTCACTGGTTACCAGTCAAATATAGAATTGATTTTAAAGGAACACACCACTGTTTTTTGAAATCACGGTCTCCCCTAGCTGTAGATAGGTGGACCAAACGCATTTCTTGTCTCAGTGCATGCATTGTTTTAGTCCGGTGCAACACCAGCAGCTCTACCGCTAGTTAGCTTAGCGTAGTGAATGGAATCCTATGTTGCCGGTTAGCATGTTGTGAGTAAAAGTGAGCCAACAAAAAAACAACCTAATTACTTCTTGTGGCCTGCGTATTCACAAGTACAGATAGCAATATAGATTAAGACTAGACAATTTCGTAGGCACTAGGAACTAGGGACTATATTGTGTGGAAGCACAGCCGAAGCACTGCTACAAGGCGCTGAGATATCACACTTGTTTTTAAGGAATTGCATGGATTGGCCTCTTTATATATTGCTGATCTCCTTACCTTACATCACTCCACTTAGATCGTCTGATCAGTTCTTTTTAGCTATTCCAAAGTCTCGAATGAAAAGAAAGGTTGATCGTGCCTTTTCAGTTGTGGCCCCGAGACTGTGGAATAAAATTCCTAATCACATCAGGTCCTCCCCCACTGCAGAGAACACATTTTTGTCCTTTGGTGTTTGACTCAGTTTAAGGACATTTGTACTAAAGTGTATTATTTGTATCATGTTCATAGTGTCTATGTTTTATTGTATTCTCTTGTGTTTTTAATATAATATAACTTTGTACAGTACTTTGTTAAGCATAGGTCGGTTTTAAATGTGCTTTAAAAAATAAATGCGTGTGTGTGTGTGTGTGTGTATCACATACAAAAAACTAAAATGAATGACATCCATACATTCTTGTCACATTATGCCACGTTGGGAATTGAATTCAAAGTAAATATAGAAGTTGTCATGAACGCTGCTCTGCTCAAACGCACTGCGACTTAATGAAACACGCAAATAGACAAAACTTCTGGGCATGTGTTCTTAATGAAGATGTTTTCTTAATTTGCTTGGGTTTTGTCTATTTGCGTGCATTTCATTAACTTGCATTGCGTTTGCCCCTGTCGGCCACCATAGGACAGGGATCATAAAACACAACAAATGTATGTATTGAATGCAAGCAAAGGATAGCTAATGTAGATCTGCTGCACGTCATATTTAACCCTTGTGTTGTCTTTCTGGCTCAAAAAATTAACACTTTTTTGTCACTTTTGTCACTAACTGCCTTGTTTTTGTCTCTTCATCTGTTTTTGTTCAACATTTTTGTGGCATTTTTTGACTTTTTTTATGACTAGTTTTACCCTCATTTTTTGGAATTTATGGTCAATACACCACTTGTAGCCTATATGAAATTATATCTAACTTTTGAGTTAAAAAAGCAGAAAATATGAATAATTCAAACTAATATTTAAGATCAAAGGAACGTATGTTGATGGATAAACACAGACTGTCAAAGTGAAGTCAGAATAATTCTATACAATTAAATAAAAGACCAAAAATTCAATAAAATTTGGATGAAAGAAACCCAAATGTTCTGATATAGAAGCTTTGAACATGGCTCAAATTTGGCGCGAGGACGACAGGAGGGTTAAATGACAATGCTTTAAAAGACAGCTCCGAGCATGCTCGACTCCTCTCTCCTCACACCTCTTCCTTGATTCCGCCAAATGAAACCTGTTTAAGAAGCCAGGAGAGGAGGTGAGGAGAGGAATCGGGTTGCACAAACCTGGAATTGGGAAAGGCTCCATGTCTACATGAATAAATGCAGTTAGTTGCTGCCATGTAATTGGCTGATTAGATACTGGTGTTAACGACAAGTCTTCCAAACCATACGATGATATCAGTTATATATTCCTCCCCTCTAATATGACCCGCAGTAACATACTGTATATAGCAGCCCTAGCTGTGGCAGGAAATACAACTTTATATTTAAATAAGGTAAACACGATTTTAAAAATTTCATCAAGGTTTTGAAACAGCTTGGTTAGGTTAAGGCACAAAAACGACTTAGTTATGTTTAGGCACCAACAATAATCAGTTAGGTTTAGAAACGCACGGGACGCATAATGTAACGTAGCTCTGTGTATTCCATGAAGTTAAAAATAAACTTGCTAGTTACTTTTATTTTATTAACAGGACTCAAACTCTGGGTGAACCCTGGTCTCCTGGGTGAAAATGAAAGCTAAAGCTTTCTTTCTACATCTACACAACGTGGCAGTGGACAGCTCCCTGGCCATCATGTATTGGGATATTTTGTCAATACAAAAGTCCATCTACACAGCGCGGGGAATGTCCTGTTAACAACATGAGTGTGTTAGGGACATTCATGGTTAACTTTCCACTGGTCAGTCCCTTCAGAGTGTACTGAACAGCGTGAAGCCCCTGCAGACACAATTGTCTTTTTGTATGCAGAGCAGGGACTTCTGGGAACCTGCTGGCAGCTTATGACAGGTGAGCCAATGAGGTGTTATCAATCAAAGAAGTAAAAGAGCACTGACATGTTTCAGTTTGCTCCACATATTAAAGCTGATGTGACTACAGCCTAGGACTGGCTGAAATGTTGTCCAGAAACAAACTGTTAAAAGAAAAACTGCCTCTAAAATGTGACTATAGCCATGAATATTATGCAAATGAAACTTCTGGTTTATTAAACTTTGTCTGCAAACATTTTATACCAGTTTGTATATTTTAGTTGTGTTGCCAGATTTTCCGCTGTAAACAAAGTCTGTCTTGAGAAATATCAGGTTAGCTCATATAAATAAAATAAAAATTAAATTGACCGACTATACAGACAAGATGCAAGACACAAGGATACCGTTCACAAGAAGGAGAGATTGTCAAAAATCACACCAAGATTACACAGAATAGACTGAGAACATGAGGATAAGGCACCAAGGTTTTGCCTGATCGCTGACTGAAGGTTATCAGGGGCAAAAATCAAGACTTCAGTTTCATCAAACTGCAGAAACTTGTTTGCCATCCAATTCCTAATTGCAACAGTTGTTCAGTACAGAATGTTAATGTTGTTAATATGCCTAACCAGGTTTAAATAAAAAATACAACTGGATATCATCAGCATACAAAAAGAAATTGTTGTCTGAAACTACTGGTGATCTGTCCTTGTGGTGTCATGTATATGGAGAATAAAATGGCTCCCAAATTGATCCCTGGGGGACACCACGTGCCAAACAGCAGTGTCCGACACAAACTCACCTACAAAGAAAAAGTCCTATCTGTGATATAGGATGTAAACCACTCCAATGCAGTCCCTGATTATTTTACTAATTATTTAATGTGCATTAGAATGTGGTGGTCAACACTATGCTGCACTAAGGTTCAAAAGACAAGGACTGAACAATCTTCAGCATCTGCAGCCATTAAAACATCATTAAAGACCTTAAGGAGAGCTGTGTCAGTGGAATTCACTTTACGGTAACAAGATTATAATCTAATACCCTGCAAATTTCCAGGATTTTAACAAGTGGCTTTTCATCCTTTTCAAATCTTTTTGAAAAGAAGGTGAGTTCAGAAAGAGTGCTGTAGTTCTTGCAGTGGCCAGGTTAGGTTTCAACAGAGGATGAACAATGGCCTGCTTAAAATAACACACCCTCTTTTATAAGGGTGTGTTATTTTATTGATTGTGCATGTTTAGCAAGGCTTTAATACCATCTATGGACACAATACAAAAGAAGTTAAAAATAGATGGAAGTAAGAAGATCTCTCAGCATTCAACCTGACATTAAGAGTACTCAGATTTTATCTGAGATGCCGACAAGGGTTCAGTCATTTGATATTTTTTCGGTTTTAAACACCAGATAGTTTAGTTTATCTATGCAGAAATTTTGAGGGGCTCTTTCAATGTTCAAGAGCAGCTACTTTATTCAGTACTGAGAGCAGTGATTGTTACATGATTGAGTGTCAACGTTTTTCATCATTTGAAACCATATTGCTGTCAAACAAAACTGAGAGCATCAGCCTTGTTTATGAAACAGTCAATTTAATTTACACAGATACATAAATCCTTAGCGCCACCTGTGTACAAAGGACTCAGTGACCATGAGATATTCAGGCATTATTACATGTGATGTCTCAATGTAAACCACTAGAACCTTGACCATCTTAATAATAGATGATTGTCTGCAAAATCTGATAAAAAAGGGCCAATTGGGCACCATTTATAGAATTGACTCTTGACACTTGTAATTTAAAATAAAAGTAAGGTTTGTGGTTTTCCAGCTGGCATGCAAACTAAAAACTAAATAAGTCCACCTCCAAAGCCCATTAGCCTGGGTGTACTGATAAAATAACAGCATGCAGGACAAAGCTTGATCCGGTGAGAATAATGCTTATAATATATAATAATCCAGAAGTGGAGAATATTTTCTTTCCCAGACCACTTGAAGTACAATTTGCTGAAAGATTATTATGTAATATTTGCTCAGTGACACCACAAATGAAGTGCCTACCAAATCTTTAGGTGATAATGACTTTTACTTATGATGGAGTATGTTTACATTGTCATATTAATTCAATTCAATTTTATTTATAATATCAATTCATAACAACAGCAATCTCAAGATACTTTACAGATAGAGTAGATCACTTTATAATTTACAAGGACCCAACAATTCTAGTAATTCCCCCAAGAGCATGCATTTAGTGCAAGTGGAGAGGAAAAACTTATTTTTAGGAAGAACCCTCGGACAGACCCAGGCTCTTGTTAGGCGGTGTCTGACGGGGCCGGTTGAGGTTGTAATGGATAGTGGCAATAACATTCACAATAAAACATAATGGAACTGTGACTAGAAATAGTAGTTTGTAGTAGTTCATGGCATAGCAGGGCACAGCAGGATGTAGCAGGATGTAGCAGGGCACCGCAGAGCATAGCAGGGTATGACAGGGCATTGCAGGACATGTAGCAGGACCACGGCGACAGCTGCAAACATGATTTTGGAGCCTCCCTGATCCAAGGAAACATGCTGGGTGAAAAAGAACATAAGGACTCCGGGGAATAACCCCCCAGAGCTAGGTTAGTAACAGGCATTTCTGGGACATGGACCCACACAAATGGAAAGATAAAGGACAGAGGACCTCAGTGTGTCAAAGGAAGTCCCCCAGCAGCAAAACTATAACATCCTAATTAAGAGAGACAGGTTAAAGAGAGGAGCCTGGTCGTGCTAGAACTCTCCCCTGCTGGATTGGGCTGTGCTGCCCTGCCTCTCTCGTTTTATTATATTAAAGATTATATGGTAAATTAATCTGACGACTATGAAGAGAAGCAGAGAAGAGAGGGGTTGCCATGTCTGCGGCTATACACCCTCCCCCACCGGTCTAGGCGGTCGCTGCAACTCCTCATTTCCTATCTTAGGTAGGAACCACAAGTAACCCTGCATTCTGGGAGCGCAGTGCTCTAGTGGGACAATAAGGCACTAAGAGCTCTTCAAAATAAGATGGTGCTTGATCATTTAGAGCTTTGTAGGTCAGGAGAAGGATTATAAATTCAACCCTGGATTTTACAGGAAGCCAATGCAGAGAAGCTAATACAGGAGAAATATCTCTTTTCTTAGTTCTTGTCGGAACGCGCGCTGCAGCATTCTGGATCAGCTGGAGAGTCTTAAGGGACTTATTTGAGCATCTTGATAATAAAGAATTATAATAGTCCAGCCTGGAAGTTACAAATGCAAGGACTAGTTTTTCATCATCGTTTTGAGACAGGATGTTCCTAATTTTGGCAATGTTTTGAAGATGAAAAAAGGCTGTTCTTGACGTTTGTTTTAAGTGGGCATTAAAAATGACTCCTAGATTTCTGACAGTTGTGCTAGAGGGCAGGGCAATACCATCCAGAGTAACTACATCTTTGGACAATTAAGTTTGGACTAGTACACATTAAAATGTAAAAAAAAATATAACTCATGACTTAAAACACATTTACAATTCACAACAAAATGTTTGTAATACATACAAGGTTAATTTATTTGTCATAATAATTATACTCTAGCATCGCATCATTTTGTAAAATGATAGCCTCCTCCACATTAGACACTAGGTCTCTATTCCTTCAAATGTCCGGCCCACGGCCTGAAATTAACACCTGACCATGCGCCAAATATTATATGCCTATGAACCATGCCTATGCGCCTATGAATTCTGCCCTTGGCGGGCAAAACTGTCAATGAGAATTGAGTGATTCATTGTTTTTCTGCCACTGTTCTTTCACATTTCAACCAGGTCATCTACATCTACATCTACAGTGGCAAAATAATTGGCTTGTAAAAAGGCTGTGTGGCTTGGGGTTTTAAAATCCACCTGCCATAGTGGCTGGCAGCCAAAAAGTTACTTTTAATTACAGGCCCTGTCCAGGACCCTCAAAATGGTCAACACTGCATATTTGCATATTATAGTTCCCAAAGTTGAACTCCACACAAAAACACTGCATGGATCCAAGTCTATGTCAGAGACGCCACAGTTTGGGGAGGTTCCATTAAAATGATTGATTTTGGTATTGGGGGAATTTGTTGATTTGTTTACACACACACAGATTATAGTATTGTATCCTACTGTAGTCTTTTTGAAAGGGCTATTTAAATTTGAGTTAATTATATATTTGGTTGAACTTGTTACCGCTGGCTGACACCTTCACAGTGTGATGCACAACATATGACTAATACACATTGATGTATTATTGACTGGGTGCGGTGTAAATGTTTCCACATACTCAACACTTTTTCACAATTCTTAAATTTCAGTGTGCAATAAACGTGATACATCTTTCCGCTGGTAATGGTGTGCTCTTGGATGGATGTTTATACAGTCATGTCCAATTTATGGAAAAATAAGCAAATTTTTGGGTTAGATAAAGGTCACAGGGAAGGACATACTACATGCAAAATGGGATGGGAATGTTTCTTTCAAATTCATGACATTTTTACTCTAAACTCCAAATGTTATCTTCTAATCTTTTAGTGATGCTAGAGTAAAGGTCAGGGGATCACCAATGTCATAGGATTCTTCGCATGGAGATATATTTAAAAAAAAACCTGTGAGATATTTTATTCCGACCAAAGAGACAGACTAATTGACCAACCAGCAGACTAACATTGCCATCTCTGGAGTTATGATGCTAGCATTGTTAAAATATTGAAAGATCAGGCCGCCAGGTTTGTTCACCTGGTAGAGCGTGCACCCATTTACAGAGGCTGCGACCCTTTGATGTATGTCATTCCCCCTCAATCACACTTTCATTTCTAAGCTGTCCTGTCTACAAAAAAGGCTTAAAAATGCCAAATCAATAATCTTAAAAAATAATTACAAAATCAAAAGGCATTGCTAAAAATTTCAAAGGAAAAATCACAAAAAAAAACAGGGTAGTGAAATGGAACAAACAGGTCACAACTGCATGTTGATGATGCATGTGAAGGGGTGGAACTGAAGCAACCAAATAACATGTTAACTACAAAATATTTTTAGTAAACATTTTCCATTTTTTATGCTTAACGCTTTATCTACATGTGTGCAGTAACGTGCAACAACCACTCACTTTGTCTTGCACAACAGCAGAGAAAAACCAGGCAACAGACCTTCGCTTTATCAAAATAGTTTATTTAGAAGGCCTTTGTCACAAAAGCAAGACATATCTTGTCTCTAAATGTCCCGTTCCACCTCTCACACTCCAACTAAAAATGTGACACAAATAAAACATTGGTTTATCACTTAAGAGCTAATAAGAAAAAAAATTGCTGTAGATTAAAAAAAAAAAAAAAGCATTACTTCACATCACTGTTGTCTATAATTATAAGCTTGAAACAAGTTGATGACTTGCTATTATTGTACAAGGTGTGGCAGTAAACACTGCCCTAAAACAGAGAATGCAGACAAGTCAATGGTTGGTGAACATTGGCCCCTTTGAACAAAGCTTGGGCTCGTGATTGCTTACAGGGGCCGAATACAAATGCTCAAGAATTTGTAGATTTATACAAAGAAGCGTTGTGAAGCCCTGTGGGCTCAGTAGACTGTAGAGCTGACCTAACAGTCACACCACTCCACAAGAAAATATGTGACTACAAGACAGAGGGGAGCAGAGAAAGAAAGACAGAAGTAGTAGATTCAATGTGTATAAATGTGTTATCACACCACACGATGAAGATGCTTCCTTTTGACTGAATAGCCTTCTGTTTCTCTACTGTAAAGTCTACACAAAGTACACTCCATTCCTGAGATGTCCCAACCTCACCAAATTCCCAAATGCTTTCTCCTGTTTTTCATTGATGAAGCAAACTGTGGACATTCAAATACTTTTAAGGGGAGCTAAAGTCGGGCATATGGAGTTAACAACACTCTAGAATGGAGCAGAGCCAAACGTCTCTGAGGGCAAACAATCAGAAGATGGTTTTTGTGGTGGCCACTTCATGTTTACTTACACAATAGCCTTTATACATGAACCATACAACATTTTTACATGTCCATTGAAGGCAGGGGAAAAACGCTTAATCCCATGGCCCTCACTGTTGCCTCGGCGCACAAAGCCACACAGGCAGACAGACTGACTGGCAGGCAAACAGGCGAGGAGCGGGCTTCCGTTTATTTTGCAGGGATCTTTGCTCGTTTTCGGGCAATGGCGCTCCTCCACAGCCTTCAGCTGTTTCAGCAGCTCCTCGCGGCGGGACAGCGTGTTGCTGGGTTTGTTGGAGCCCGAGCTTGAGCTGGAGCCTGAGCCGGCAGCCGAAGTGGAGCCCAGGGCGGCTGGCTTCCCTGATGGCGCAACAGGGCCTTTTCCAGATGTCTTGGGTGGTGGTGACAGAGGACGTTTTCTGCGGAAGAGAAGCAAGAGTTAGGATCTAGGATTTTTACTCATGTCAGTTCATACAGGCAGATAGAAAATAACGTAACATCAAACGTGGCTGCAAGTACGGTACAACTGAAAATACTGGCGCCGTCGTTCGGACCTTATTTTCCTGTTTTTTGTTTCCTAAGTGACTGATGGAACAACAATCATTGACATTGGTGTAGTATCAAGCAAGACCGCTGCGGTTTACAGATTTACAGTTAAGAAGACTTAAAGTTACCTGTGAGTACTGTTATGACCAGAAGAAGGCTATGTGAAGCAAAGCTATCAGCTAGAAGCCCCCGCAAAGTCCCACTGCTGGAAAAAGACATACTGAAAAGGTTTAAATTTTCTAAAGGACACATTGACTGGCCAAAGGAAAAATGGCCCAACATTCTGTGGACTGTTGAGAACAAAATTGTTCTTTTTGGGTCTAGGGGCTGCAGACAGTTTGTCCGACGACCCCCATGCACTGAATTCAAGCCACAGTACACTGAAGACAGTAAAGCATGGTGTTGCAAAAATCATGTTATGGGGATGTTTGTCATACTGTGGTGTTGAGCCTATTTATCTCATACCAGGGATCATGGATCAGTTTCAATACATCAAAATACTTGAAGAGGTCATGTTGACTTATGCTGAAGAGGAAATGCCTTTGAAATGGGTCTTTCAACAAGACAATGACCCAAACACCCCAGTAAGCGAGCAAAGTCTTGGTTCCAGATGAACCAGATTGATGTTATGGAGTGGCCAGCCCAATCCTCGGACCTCAATCCCATAGAACACTTGTAGGGTGACCTCAAAAATGCTGTTTCTGAGGCAAAACCCAGTAATGCAGAGGAATTGTGGAATTGTTAGAGCTAAATCCTGCTCCATTCTCAGGGTTCAGTCAATTAGTAGTCAAAATCTCAGATGTTGATGTGTGAATCCTTTTTTATTACATAGGATATCCTAGAGTCAAAGCTACCTGGATCAAGCTATCACAGCTCTCCCCTTCCTTTGTCTTGGACCCCTGGTCTTATCCACAAAGGGTGGGGTCTCTAGACCACAGTGATGTGTCTGTGTGCTTATTCGTTATCTTTCAGTTGGAATGTGACTGAAAGTTTATGACCCTCAGTTCAGGACTTGGAAAGCAAGAGAGCAGTTGGGCCATACAGAGGCACTGCAACCAGAGACAGGATGTCTCTAACATTATCAGTTTGCTTCTGACACATTTGTAGAGCTGGATTATAACAAAATGTACCAGAACATTTTATATTATAAAACTGAAGTATTGCAAAACCACTTAATGCAACAAACAACAAACTATATACTTATAACAACAAACTTAATGCATGACCAACATGTCTTCATTTATGTTGAAATAATGCTTTTGCCTTTTAGCTTAAAGATGAACTGAACTGAAAAAATAAAAGTTGATAACTTGTTGGTTATGATAATTACAAATAAATTACACTAAAAATTTTAATTAAAAAAATCAATATAGCTGTTTTTTAAGCAACACAAAAATTGCGTTTGTTAGTATTAGAACGTTGACAATATCGATGACGTCACTGGCATGGTAGGACCTGAGAAGGCTTATAGGCAACGGCTGCAGCATATTATATACACACAAAAATGAGTCCTTTTAATGGCACGGGTTACACATTTGAGCCTGTGAGGGACATGCCTGTAGTGTCTAACTACCACCACATGGAGGACAATCAGTTTCAGGCTCCCCCTTCAGTACAGGATCGTTTGTGGGGGACTGACAGGGATCGGTGTGTGTGTGTGGGCGCAGCTTACTGTCATGCACTCTCATTTATTGTATCCAAGCACATTATGCATTTTAGGAAATAGACTGCTTATATAGCGTTTGCATTTAAAGAAAAACATAAAAAAACATGGTTAAGGTCCTGTTTGTTTAAGAAAATAGAGGCGATAAGTGGAAAATGTAATTGGACAAATTAATCCAATGGGATCGCTTGTTAACTGCACGTAGGAGAGTTACCCCAGTTTGACCATAGATGCACGGAGGATTCACGAAGTTTTGCTGTTTACTTTGATTAGGCAGGTGCAGAGTTGGCGGATTTTTACTATGGAACTAGCAGCTGTTTCTGCATCAACAATCTGCTCTGAGACGGCGAACATCCGCTAGCTTCAGGGTGAGTAGAGGGACGTTGGATTCTGTGGTTTAGTTAGCGGCTAGTAAACGTATTATTATCGATCTGTGATATTGTTGGAGTCTTGGTTTATTTATACAGTCTGTGGTCGGAGTTCTAGCTTCGGGAGTTTGTCATAAAAGTGCTTCCAACGTATTTAGTTGCTAGCCCTTTCCCTCGGTTGGATCGTTTGGTGTCTAGCTTGGTGTTGTGTCTCAATTTCATGTCATGCCCAGTGTGTCAGTCTCTGTTTTGTTGTTGCTATAAAGCCTATACGTTGGGCTTTATTTTTGTAAGTGAATATGTTTCGTGTTTTGTGTATGTGACAACAACGTTACATCCAGCCCTTTGCCTAGTAGACTTGATAGTATGCTGACAACAGGTAAACATACCGCTACCTCTCTGTGCTCTGCCGTGAGCGTTTCAGCGCTCTGTCTGCGGCAGGTAGCATCGGTGGTGTTACTTTGCCGGTGGTTATCGGTCTGCCCTGCACTGGAGCCTGCAGGCCTCAGGTTTCAGTCTGTTGGACTTAACCTCACCAGTGACGCTGTTGTATCAGAAGCACAGCTTTCCAAATAGTCTGTCGCTAAAAAATGCTACAGACTCGAAATCCAGGGCTGTCGGAGGGCTAGCTGTTTTAAGGCAGCTAGCTGCTAGCCATGAGTTAAGGACTGTTTTATTCCTTGACAAAGGTAGCCTGTGGAAATGTGTCGCAACCCCAGCTGCCTAAGCCCTATACAGTTCCCAACGGCAGCCTGGGGCAATACAGCAGTATGCCCCCCCAGGCGTCTTTCTTTCTGTTTCCTCAGCCATATGTCTGCTAGCCTCCGACTCTTTGTATGTTGTTCCTATGGCTGCGCTGCTAGTGCTAGTTAGCCACGGAGTAGCTTACCATGCCAGTGACGTAGTAGATTGTGGAATTCCAACATGGCGGCGCCCATGTAACAAAAACAACACTTTCAACTTGCCATTTTGTCCCTTTTAACAAATTCACCCATTTTAATAATTGTACCAGTGAGAAGAAATAAAATACATCTGTTATATCACCATTTTTCAAATTCCAGTTCAGTTCATCTTTAAATGTATAATGCAAATCTCACACAATGTTTAAGCACAAATAACATTTTAAATTCCAACAGAATATAGTTCAATTGTCCTGGGTTGGAATATCTGTTCACAGGTGCCAGGAGTTGGTCGACTCCATGCAACACAGATGGAAGCAGTTCTCAGAAATAATGGTTATGCAACTAAATATTAGTGCAGTGATTCAAAGTAAAGCAAACCCTTGAGACATTTTCAGTTCATACAGTAAATGTTTGAGCTTATAAAGAAAAATGCAAATACTGCTATTACAATACAGCCTAATATTCCTTTTTCTTCTGATCAATTCAAAAGCCCTATGCAAAATCGAGGAAGAGAGGGAGTGACCCTGCCCGGAGGAGGCCCGGGGCCCCCGTCTGGAGCCAGGCCTGGACGGAGGGCTCGTCAGCGAGCGCCTGGTGGCCGGGTTTGCCACGGAGCCCGGTCGGGCACAGCCCGAAGAAGCTACGTGGCCCCCCTATCTCCATCCCATGGGCCCACCACCTGTGGGAGGAACCGCTGGGGTCGGGTGCGCAGCCACATGGGTGGCGGCGAAGGTCAGGGACCTCGACAGACCAGACCCGGGCGGCAGAGGCTGGCTCTGGGGACGTGGAACGTCACCTCTCTGTGGGGGAAGGAGCCGGAACTTGTGCGGGAGGTGGGCGCTACCAGTTAGATCTGGTGGGGCTTACTTCTACGCACAGTCTCGGTTCTGGAACCCATACTCCTGGATAGGGGTTGGACTCTGTCCTACTCCGGAGTTGCCCAGGGTGTGAGGCGCCGGGCGGGTGTGGGGGATACTCACAAGCCCCGGCTGAGCGCCGCTGCGTTGGAGTTTACCCCGGTGGACGAGAGGGTCGCCTCCCTACGCCTGCGGGTGATGGGGGGAAAACTCTGACTGTTGTTTGTGCATATGCACCAAACAGGAGTTCGGAGTATTCGGCCTTCTTGGAGACCTTGAATGGAGTCCTGTATGGGGCTCCAGTAGGGGACTCCATAGTTCTGCTGGGGGACTTCAACGCACACGTGGGCAATGATGGAGATACTTGAGAGGCGTGATTGGGAGGAACGGCCTCCCTGATCTGAACCAGAGTGGTTGTTTGTTGTTGGACTTCTGTGCTAGTCATGGATTGTCCATAACAAACACCATGTTCGAACATAGGGATGCTCATAAGTGTGTACGTGGTACCAGAGCACCCTAGGCCAAAGGTCAATGATCGATTTTATAATCGTTTCATCTGATCTGAGGCCGTATGTTTTGGACACCGGGTGAAGAGAGGGGCAGAGCTGTCAACTGATCACCATCTGGTGGTGAGCTGGGTCAGGGGATGGGGGAGGACTCTGGACAGACCTGGTAAGCCCAAACGGGTAGTGCGGGTAAACTGGGAACGTCTGGAGGAGGCCCCTGTCCGACGGACTTTCAACTCACACCTCCGGGCGGAGCTTTTGCGTGCATCCCTGTGGAGGCTGGGGGCATTGAACCTGAGTGGACAATGTTCAAAGTTTCCATTGCTGAAGCTGCGGGCGGCGAGCTGTGGTCTTAGGGTCTTAGGTGCCTCAAGGGGCGGTAACCCACGAACACCTTGGTGGACACCGGTGGTCAGGGAAGCCGTCCGACTGAAGAAGGAGTCCTTCCGAGATATGTTATCCCGGAGGACTCCGGAGGCAGTTGCAAAGGTACCGACGGGCCGAGGGGCTGCAGCCTCTGCCGTGACAGAGGCAAAGCAGCGGGTGTGGGAGAAGTTCGGAGAAGACATGGAGAAGGACTTTCGGGTCGGCACCAAGGTGCTTCTGGAAAACCGTTCGCCACCTCAGGAGGGGGAAGTGAGGAATCATCCAAGCTGTTTACAGCAAGGATGGGACGTTGTTGACCTCAACTGGGGGAGGTAATAGAGCGGTGGAAGGAGCACTTTGAGGGAACTCCTAAATCCAGCTGGCACGCCCTCTGTGGTAGAGGCAGAGCTGGAGGATGATGGGGGATTGTCGTCAATTTCCCTGGTGGAAGTCGCTGAGGTAGTAAAACAACTCCACAGCGGCAAAGCCCCAGGGATTGATGAGATCCGTCCAGAAATGCTGAAAGCTCTGGGTGTGGAGGGGATGTCTTGGTTGACACGCCTCTTCAACATTGCGTGGAAGTCTGGGACGGTGCCTAAGGAGTGGCAGACCGGGGTGGTGGTTCCCCTCTTTAAAAAGGGGGACCAGAGGGTGTGTGCCAATTACAGGGGTATCACACTTCTCAGCCTCCCTGGTAAAGTCTACTCCAAGGTACTGGAAAGGAGGGTTCGGCCGATAGTCGAACCTCGGATTGAAGAGGAACAATGCGTATTCCGTCCTGGCCGTGGAACAACGGATCAGATCTTCACTCGCAAGGATCTTGGAGGGGGCCTGGGAGTATGCCCAACCAGTCTGCATGTGTTTTGTGGATCTGGAGAAGGCGTATGACCGGGTCCCCCGGGAGAAATTGTGGGAGGTGCTGCGGGAGTATGGGGTGAGGGGGTCCCTTCTCAGGGCCATCCAATCTCTGTATGACCAAAGCGAGAGCTGTGTCCGGTTCTCGGCAGTAAGTCGGACTCGTCCAGGTGAGGGTTGGCCTCCGCCAGGGCTGCGCTTTGTCACCAATCCTGTTTGTAATATTTATGGACAGGATATCGAGGCGTAGTCGGGGCGGGGAGGGGTTGCAGTTCGGTGGGCTCGGGATCTCGTCGCTGCTTTTTGCAGATGATGTGGTCCTGATGGCATCATCGGTCTGTGACCTTCAGCACTCACTGGATCGGGTTCGCCGCCGAGTGTGAAGCGGCTGGGATGAGGATCAGCACCTCTAAATCTGAGGCCATGGTTCTCAGCAGGAAACCGATGGAGTGCTTTCTTCAGGTGGGGAGTGAGTCCTTACCCCAAGTGAAGGAGTTTAAGTACCTTGGGGTCTTGTTCGCGAGTGAGGGGACTATGGAGCGTGAGATTGGTCGGAGAATCGGAGCAGCCGGTGCGGTATTACATTCTGTGTATCGCACCGTTGAGACGAAAAGAGAGCTGAGCCAGAAGGCAAAGCTCTCGATCTACCGGGCAATTTTCGTTCCTACCCTCACCTATGGTCATGAAGGCTGGGTCATGACCGAAAGAACGAGATCCAGGGTACAAGCGGCCGAAATGGGTTTCCTCAGGAGGGTGGCTGGCGTCTCCCTTAGAGATAGGGTGAGAAGCTCAGTCATCCGAGAGGAGCTCGGAGTAGAGCCGCTGCTCCTTCGCGTCGAAAGGAGCCAGTTGAGGTGGTTCGGGCATCTGGTAAGGATGCCTCCTGGGCGCCTCCTAGGGATGGATGGATGAATTTTGGTCATGTTTTGATTTGAAATTGAATGTGCAGTGTTCCCAATGCACTGATATTATAGATTTGAAAGCTATTCTAAGGATTTTGAGCATTATTCACTGTTTTAAACACTGCTGTTATTCTGATCACAACTGTACATGTGAAAATATGTGGGCAGTATACACGCTAGAAGTAGTGTTTTTTAAATGGAGTATGTTTTTAAGCGAGAGCTATGTTTTTATGTTTAAAAAAAATATCTTAATTTTTAACAGAAAGGTCGACCTTCTTAGAAATCCTTTCCATAATGTTGTCAGACACTAATAATATTATTAGCCTGTCCGTGGCAAAACGAGCACTTCTGTGAAGGTCAACAAGTCAGACAATTGGCCTATTCACATTGTAGCTTGTTTTGCTGCTGCCGACTGCAGCGATCTCGCTTAATACTGGACCAACGTCAAAGATTGTTGGTCCAGTCAGTCGCATAGGGCGTTTTCACACCGACAGCCTTTAGTTCGGTTGAATCAAACTAGAGTTTATTTGCCCCACTGGTGCGGTTCATTTGGGCAGGTGAGAACGCGGCAATCGAACTCTGGTGTGCACGAAAAGCGGACCAAACAAGAGAGACCTGCTTGAAGAGGTGGTGTCGGTACGCTGTCAATCAAACTCTGGAGCGGTTCGTTTGAGGTGAGAACCCGTACTCGAACCGCACCAACTATACATACTCTGCCAGGCTGAGCTAATGTCTCCTGTAGTCAGGTGTGTTTAGCAGTCTGTGATGCAGCAGAGTGCAGTGTTTCTATCACAGAAATAGACTGCGGTCAAGCTCGCCGTCCGTCACTTGTATCTCCGTGGTCAAACCAGCTTCCGCTACAAGTTGAAGACAGACGCCGGCACAGCGAAGTCTCAGTGACCAGAGCAGACGCAGTAACGTCTCTCGCGAAACAATGTCTGAATAATTTAAATGAAATGAGCTGGTTTGACCACTAGACCAGAACACCGGACTTTCTTGCTCCCGCCCCCAGACATATCGGACTAATAAGAGCGCTGGATGTTCTTGCCTGATTTGTGATGACGCAATTTGGAAAGCTTGGATTTTTCCAGGTGTGAAACCAAACCAAACCAACCGAGGGAAAATCACTCCAAGTTTACTAACTCAACAACTAATTCGGACCAAAGCAAACAACTACAGATGTGAAAACACCCTTAGACACATAAACATAGGAAAATAGTTTGAAAAAAAACAATAGTCCCCCTTAAGTAAACTCTCAGAAGCTCTCAGATTCCATTGGTGTGTGTGTCTGTGTTTATGTATGTGTACCAATACCTGTGTATGAGCGCTTGTGGTTGTATATTTGCTAGGGATGCATAATGTTTTATGGTTGTATTTGTATTGGCTGAGTGGTTGTAACCATTAACAATCTACCTAGTGGTCCTCACTCTTTTTTATTTCTTGTCCTTTTTCCTTTTTGTTACGTTTGTATTTGTGATGCTTTGCTTTCCCAAGTATGTATAGTGTGCTTTATATGTATGTATATTGGTTGTCTAAAAGAATATGTTGCACTTTTGCCTGTTTATTTGTATTGGGAAAAAAATGTATTTCCCAAAAAAAAAAAAGAGACTTCCAACTAGCTCATTATAAACATATTCACTGAGGTATAAATCAAGGGAGAAGTAGGCTCATTTTCTCATATAAACTTCTATCCAATCAGACTTTTGCAACCAGTGAAGTCGCCCCCTGCTGGACATTAAGATAGAACACAGGTTAAGGCACTTCCACATTTACTTTTAAGACCCGGAAGCTACGTCCAGTTATTTTCCACCATAACTGAAAATGTATCTGACACAGACAGTCTATTGTTGTGTGCTACATGTGTGAAAGGGAAACTCCGACTATAACTTGATTCCTCATACAGTGTAGGGAGTTCATATGTGAAAATGTCTATTAACAAGATGTCAAATGCTGCCAACTACCATGGAACCTAATATGAAAAAATTATGAGAATAGTCTGTCTGTCCTCCATTCCCGGGATCTTAAAGGAACACATTTTCAGTGAAGCCCTATTACAAAGCACCTTATATACACATTTCATACTGGGAAATTTTTGAAAAAGCCAGTGAGTATTATTACGCAAGGATAGTGTAATATTTGTGTGCTTCAACTTCTGTGCCTTGTTACTCATTGGGGCAAAACACTTAGTTGTCAAGCAAACTCTGCTGGGTTTGGCCCAAGTTAAAATGATCACTGTTGACGATATGGAACTTAAGAATTTCCGCACTTTGAGCTTTTGACTTCTGTTGTATAATAAAATGTTCAAAATAAATATGACAGTCCTACAGCAATAACATGCTTAAGGTTGCACAAACCTGTCTCCTTGGGGGAGCATGGGTCGGGGCCCTTGGCCTCTGGGCCGATCCATTCGAGGAGAGAGTGGGGGTCGGCCAGGAATCCTTTTATCACGGCCTGAAAAACACCAGTTTCAGGGTTATTGAGGCTGTTAATACTAAAGTGTTTTCACAGCTGTAAATCTCTTAAAAGATGTCACACTTTTCATGAAATGTCAACCTCCACATTAGGCGAGGTATGTGGATGTGTGTGAACGTAGGTTATAATCGTTAACAAAAAGTCAAAAAGAAAAAAGAAAAAATTAATAACCTTGGTGTGAACATGTAATGAAATGAAACATGTAATGTAATGAAAGTAATGACATCATGGAGACGAGCCACTTTATGTACTGTATATTGGGAAATAGTGTACCAGCAAGAATAGCTAAAACAATTAGTCAATTATTTAAACAGTGTTTCCCACACATAGACTAATTTGTGGCAATGCGCCACACAATCAACACGGTTCGTTATTATTCTTTTCTTTAATGCTATTTAAAAAATGCATTCGTTCAGCTGCATTTCCTTTCCCTTTTTTTAGGATTTGCCAACCTTTTGAAACTATTTTCTTTGTGACATAACTGGCAGACCAACTGATCTTAAAATAATTGTTAGTACTATCTCAATTGTATCATTAATCAACATGAAATGCATTGGTTGCAGTGCTGAATGTCAACATTTGTGTGAGAGTCAACTGTTTGGCAGCATGTTTCTCACCTCTGTCTGGAGACATGGCCATTCTCTTGCTGGCGGGGGAACCTGGCCTGTCTTTGTCTGAAGGCAGGTACCTCTTCCTGTTGCCCCTATCGCCCTGCTGCTGGAAAACGACAGGGCATAATGGAGTCAAGCAATGATAAGGAGTGACATTTAAGAAATGTTGTTTCATTTGTAGTCATAATACAGCAAATTATATTTGGACTGGCAACTGCTACAGAACAAAAAAACATTCTAAAGCACTGTGGGAACATTTCAAAAAGCATTAGAGGTAGAGTTACATTGATGTAGGAAAATTAAGACTTGTTGAACATTATTTAAAACCTAAAACACAATACCTAAGCGAATTTAAGACTTTTTAAGGAATGAAATTTTGATTTTATTTTAGCCTTTTTAGTTATTTAGTGGGCTATGTGCCTTACTATTTCTTGCCAAAGAGCTTCCTAGATAGGACTAACTCTTGGCAATACAGAAACAGAACCTTAAAAATGGAAAGCTAAGCAATAGAAACCTTATCGAGGAGGGTGAGTTTGATGTCTTTATGGGAACCCGAACCACCATAGCTTCCTGGGGGCCCCATGTTGCCAGGTGGGGGATGTACAAGGTGGCCACCCCTGCTACCAGGTCCTGATCTGGGCATGGGGTTTCCTCCTCTAGGTGGGGCACCAGATGGGTCGATCTTCCTACGGTCCTCCCTGAAGGGTTCATCTTTCTTTGAAGGTCTCTCTGCTATGAGGACAGAAGAAATAAAAACTGGCCAACCGTGCAATGCTAATCATCTAACTATAAAGCAAGGAATCTGTGTTTCGCAGAGGTGGGTCGAGCAGCCAAAAATTGTACTCAAGTAAAAGTACTGTTACTTCACAATATGACTCAAGTAAAAGTAAAAGTAGTCATCCAAATAATTACTTGAGTAAGAGTAAAAAAGTCCTTGATTAAAAAACTACTCAAGTAGTGAGTAACTGTTGAGTATCTTCTGATTTATTTCTTAACACAAGCATCAATCAGACCGACAAAAATACAAAATAATCATCTTTAGGCAAATTATAGTTCATCCAATCAATAAAATAAATTAAAATTAATTTATTAATTACAAAATAGCTTAAGTGAAGATACTTAAACATCAAATATATATATATATATATATACATACACTCACCGGCCACTTTATTAGGTACACCTGTCCAACTGCTCGTTAACACTTAATTTCTAAGCAGCCAATCACATGGCGGCAACTCAGTGCATTTAGGCATGTAGACATGGTCAAGACAATCTCCTGCAGTTCAAACCGAGCATCAGTATGGGGAAGAAAGGTGATTTGAGTGACTTTGAACGTGGCATGATTGTTGGTGCCAGAAGGGCTGGTCTGAGTATTTCAGAAACTGCTAATCTACTGGGATTTTCACGCACAACCATCTGTAGGGTTTACAGAGAATGGTCCGAAAAAGAAAAAACATCCAGTGAGCGGCAGTTCTGTGGGCGGAAATGCCTTGTTGATGCCAGAGGTCAGAGGAGAATGGCCAGACTGGTTCGAGCTGAAGGGCAACAGTGACTCAAATTACCACCCGTTACAACCAAGGTGGGCAGAAGAGCATCTCTGAACGCACAGTACGTCGAACTTTGAGGCAGATGGGCTACAGCAGCAGAAGACCACACCGGGTGCCACTCCTTTCAGCTAAGAACAGGAAACCGAGGCTACAATTTGCACAAGCTCATCGAAATTGGACAATAGAAGATTGGAAAAACGTTGCCTGGTCTGATGAGTCTCGATTTCTGCTGCGACGTTCGGATGGTAGGGTCAGAATTTGGCGTCTACAACATGAAAGCATGGATCCATCCTGCCTTGTATCAACGGTTCAGGCTGGTGGTGGTGGTGTCATGGTGTGGGGAATATTTTCTTGGCACTCTTTGGGCCCCTTGGTACCAATTGACCATCGTTGCAACGCCACAGCCTACCTGAGTATTGTTGCTGACCATGTCCATCCCTTTATGACCACAATGTACCCAACTTCTGATGGCTACTTTTCAGCAGGATAATGCGCCATGTCATAAAGCTGGATGCATCTCAGACTGGTTTCTTGAACATGACAATGAGTTCGCTGTACTCAAATGGCCTCCACAGTCACCAGATCTCAATCCAATAGAGCATCTTTGGGATGTGGTGGAACGGGAGATTCGCATCATGGATGTGCAGCCGACAAATCTGCGGCAACTGTGTGATGCCATCATGTCAATATGGACCAAACTCCCTGAGGAATGCTTCCAGCACCTTGTTGAATCTATGCCACGAAGAATTGAGGCAGTTCTGAAGGCAAAAGGGGGTCCAACCCGTTACTAGCATGGGGTACCTAATAAAGTGGCCGGTGAGTGTATATATATAGGAAATGTTCCTATATATTCACCTATCCACAGCAAAAACAAAAAGGACTGCTACATGTTTTCTCAAGTTAGATGTTGAGTTTTTGAATGCTCACATGTCCGTTTGTTTTGGTCGACACAGAAGACGCAGCATAATGTAGCTGCTGTCTCGCACTTTTATTAAAGGTAACCATACTTTCACTATGAGGCCGGGGGTGTTCCTCCTGGTCTGCGTTGCCTTGGCGACGGTTGATAACATTTGTTTTGCTACAACTGACAAGCTAACACGTCCCGCGGCCGCCGCTGAGATCGAGTATGGTCGCGTGACGAGACTGCACAACGCCGTTTGATTGGTGAAACACAGTCACGTGGTAGAGCCTTTAGCGGAAGTCTCTCTCTCTCTGTCAAAATAAAACATTAAAATGAGACGTAGGTTACGTTGGGGTAAAAACAATGACGCGTAGAATACCAAAGAGGTAAAAAGAAAAGTAACGAGCTCATTGTAGCCTAATGTAGCGGAGTAAGAGTACAGTTTCTTCTTCACTAATCTACTCAAGTAAAAGTAAAAGTATAGTGATTTAAAACTACTCCTAGAAGTACAATTTTTTCAAAAACTTACTCAAGTAAATGTAACGGAGTAAATGTAACTCGTTACTACCCACCTCTGGTGTTTCGCATATTAATCTGATTTACTTCATACTCAGTAGATGTATTGTTGGGACCCAATGACTTTCTTTGTGTCAAATTTGGTGCAATTTGGCCAGACAATGTCACTATAGATCGAATTACCGCTAACACAAAAATCTCTTTGGTTAGACCTCTGGTCGTTATTTAGTTAAATTACGGAGATAAACGCAATCTGGAAACTTGTTTGTTCTTTGTCTGCTGTGCTTATTTTCTGTACTATGTTGCTTTGCTCTTGAGTTTGATAAACCAAATGAAGCATTAGGAAAAGCAACATATCCCCAGCGGTCAGACTGGTAGTTTGGGTGGGGTCATTTTCCTTTAGTCTGTGGCCCAATAGGTAAACATTTTAAGTAGTGCTGTCAGTTGACGCAAACCTATTTTAACAGCGTACATTTTTTTATTGCGAGATTAACGTTCTTTTTGGCCTAGAAAACTTTGTAGTTTTTTTTTTTGACATGCCATTGCAACAACTAGTAAGGCTGAAACAAAACACACCGTTTGGGCTTGCGAGCCGGCCAAAGAGTAGTAACACTACGTTTTGAGTGGATGGCAAGTCCAGACGCCAAAATGGACGCCAATAAGATTCTGAATGAAAAGTTTACTTTTTAAAAGTTGCCAAATGGTTCTATTGACAAGACAAAAGTGATTTGTGTGTTTTGTCATTGTGAACTGAGCTATCATCGCAGCACGTCCAGTCTGAAATACCACTTGTTGGCCAAGCACACAGCTGATGCAAATTTGTGTACATTGTGTGAGAGATTTTGAGCTGAACTTAAGACTTTTTCTATGTACACAAAAGGACTATTTCTCTCAAATATTGTTTACTAATCTGTCTAAATCTGTGTTAGTGAGGACTTCTCCTTTGCTGAGATAATACATCCATCTCACAGGTGTAGTATATCAAGATGCTGATTAGACAGCATGATTATTGCACAGGTGTGCCTTAGGCAGGCCACAATAAAAGGCCACTCTATAATGTGCAGTTTTACAGTATTGTGTGTGTGTGTGTTAAAGATCACTTTTTTGCATCCTGTAGTATATTACTTAAAAATTGTAATGCAACGTGAGCGTGAGCTGGGGTTCTATAGCATGAAGCAACCCTTCTGTTTGGGTTCACTACCACTCAAAACTACCATCGCTGACCAGTTAACAAAGAAACTTTATTCAGACAAATCCTTCTTAATCCCATCGTATGTTTCGTTTTTTTCAATGTTGCGCATTTGTGCCAGGTGTTGTCATTTGCAGCCGCCTCCATATTTTGTATCCCAGTTTTTATTTGTTTGTTTTGGCTCTTATTTGAATACCAATGTATGATTTGTGCTGCTGCCCACACTAACCCCTGTTCTTGTCTCTGCCATGTGGAGGCCGGTCCCGCACAGCCCCTCGCTCCTTGCGAGGGTGATTTGGTGTGGGCGAGCGGGAGCTGGCAGAGGACACCGGACTGGCCAGGTCAGCATACATGTCATCTGAGTCGGCGCTACGCACTGAGCTGCTGCTGGACGATGCAGAGGACACCGATGACACACTGCTCACACTCAGCGACCTGCGGCAAGAGACAACAGATTGACTGTGAGCTGCTTATTGTCAATCACACAGGAAATATAACAGACACCGCTGACTGGGCACTGTCAGAACAGTTGTATGTACACTGCCCAACACGCCCATGTATGCAACCCCCCCCCCACACACACACACACACACACCACAACAACTAGCATACCTGGATTTCCTGGAGGGTTGCCCAAAAGAGACATGTGAAAAGCAAACGCACGTGAAAGCAAAGAACAAAAAGGAAAAATATTAGGCTGTGTAATCTCAATAACCCATTATACTGTATATACATTTAAAATACCTTTATTTTTTCAATATTTAGCTTGCAGACTTACACAGTGACCTACGATGAATGCATCAGAGCATAAGGTACAATCCAAAAATTCAGAAACTCGTATGAGTAGCTTGTTATTAAAATAGCTGGTCAACCTTAAAGGTTTGTCCACCTTAAGTGACATAAAGACACAGGAACTTGACTTCTTTCTTGAGAAGTTGAAGCATTTAATCACCGACAAAAAGCCTAAACTGGACACACACTGCTTTGCCACATTTACATTTATAGCATTGCTACTAACTTCATAGTCATTGCCACATTCTCTATTTCTCTCACACACAACTGACCAGGGATTCTTCTATTTTTCTTCTGTGGGTGGCAAAACTTGGGACTGTTAAAATTCAAAGTTTCCTACAGTCTACCCCCTATGGGACTATAGAACATATGTTTCTGGAATGTCCACGACTTTTTCAAACTCTGTCTAAAGTTCTTAAAATACAACTCCAAACCATTTAAAAAAGTTAAATTTTTGATTTGTTTTTCCACCAAAACAATCACAAGCCACAGACCCCAAACTTATCAAACATTACAATACAAAGTACAACAGACTGATTCATTTATAAGTCCAGTTTTTCAAGAATAGTCTTACAAAGATCCAGGGTCCTTTATCTCCACGGTCCTCTTTATAGAAGGCTGATGCGGCCTGTTCCATTGACAGTATGTCCATGAAGTCTTATAACCAATTGTCAGTGCTTAAGCATTTGGGTTTATGAATTTTCCAAGAATTTTGTATTTATTTATTTAGATGAAGCTTAGACTTAATGTTGATAGCAAGATATATCATACCTTGTTTCCATTCCCCGCCCCCATATATTGGTCAACAACATCTCTTTAAAAGGAAGTTTTTGGCAAACTGCAGTGCTGTTGACTATGAGGATGTTCACAGCAAGTACCTGGATTTTCTGGATCCGGAGCGTGAGTTGGAAGAGGATCTGGATCGGGAGCTAGAACCAGTAAAACTGCTACCACTTCCACTAACACTGCCACTCACAGTTCGCCTGGAAGACACAGACACATAAGTGAGAACACAGCAAGTAGTTTTTTATGAAAACTATAAAACTCAAGTTGTCCTACTGGTTCCACCAGCCCTTTGCAGTAGGCCTGACCAATCACTAATACCCCTTTCACACCAATGGCTCAATCAGGGTTATACCCAGGTCAACTGTGTGTTTGAATGGGTTAACCCTCCTCAATCTACTCAGCTTTGCAACCCAGGTAGCGAAGGTAGACTAAGGTTCATTTCAATGTTCAATCGCGCACAACCTGGGTTGCTAACAGCCGGGGGCGGGACAAATTATGTGATTTGTTGGAAATAAGAGTGGGCCAGTCGTCGCAGGTTGCTCCCTATGTTCGATGCACACTTTGAACTTCCCTTTCCCGAGCCACATTAACCAGCTTTGACTTGGGGATCCCGAGGCGTTCCCTGACCAGGTTGGAGATATAATCCCTCCTCCAAGTCCTGGGTCTTTCCTGAGGCCTCCTCCCAGCTGGACGGGCCTTACCAGATGCCCGAACCACCTCAACTGGCCCCTTTCTACGCGAAGGAGCAGCGGCTTTACTCCGAGTTCCTCACGGATGACTGTGCTTCTCACCCTATCTCTAAGGGAGACGCCAGCCACCCTCCTGAGGCGTGATTGGTAGAAACGGCCTCCTGATCTAAACCAGAGTGGTTGTCTGTTATTGGACTTCTGTGCTAGTCATGGATTGTCTATAACAAAACACATGTTACTCCCCGTGCTTACTCCCCTCTATTGGCATGAGACAGGTCTTTAACCTGCAGCTTAGTGCGGCTGATTGTTTTTTTACTGTTAATAGAATCAAACAAAAAAAAAAGTTTTTCCCTCGTCTAGTTCCTAGTGCTAGTTCTACTAAAAGTCAAACTTTGGGCAATGATCATACAGCCCACCCAATCTAAAACCTGCATTGGGCTCTTGAACAGAAAAACACACACAGCAAGTGTTTTTAAAGGGTAACTTTGGTATTTTGAAACTAGGGTTGTGCCAATGAACAATATGGTCCATCGTAATGGTTGACCAGCATCATGATGCGTGTATTTGTAGTGATACAGTCTCTCTCTCTCCCTGTCAGTATAGCAGCTTGCTCTACCTGGCCTAGTAACGTATCAGCATTCGGTAAGGTCATGCTCTGCGTCTCCGCTTAGACACAGCGATCTCGAGCAAGAGAGAAAAGGCGTTAGCGTGGAATGCTATCACACTTTCCTTTATCCCCTTATTGGACTAAACTTGTGGATATTACTGTGTGCGTGCAATAATAAGTCTAATGACAATGTTATGTAGGATTTATGAATGTACGTTAGCAACAGCAGGCTAATTCACGAGGGTGCTATGTTATGTGTGAGCTAATATTGAGCAACTGTTCATGTGTGCTGCAAGAGTTACACACACACACAAAGGACACTCAAATTGCCAACAGATTGCTGACAAATTGGTATCTGTTGAAAGAATTATCACAATAGCAATCCAAAATACAACTACAAACCGCAGGTATCACTGTACCTGTAAAGGTATGAGTGCGGGGGTGGTAAAGCACTAGTAAGGTATTTGGTAAAGTATGTCAGTCCAGAGAGAAAATAAGGAAATTACTGCTCTTCTAAGTAGATGACACGTTATGATACTGGGGAAATAGGTCAGTGGTATATCCTGTGATGATGCGCATCAAAACGCCACCAGTGTGTGGCCAAACAGGAAAAAATGGGTGCAGGTGAATTGACATGTTATGTGCTGCCAATGTGTTGCACTTAATTCCCAGTGAATCTTAAAATATGTATAGTATGTCTGTAACTGAGTTATGACTCAGAGAAGGAATTACATTTTTGACAAACTTGCAGCAATTGGGGGCCTGTTTAAGTACCTTAACTGGCTCCTTGCTGTGTCCTTGCAGACCTATCAGCGGGCCCAACTACAGTAACTAACTTTGCATTGTTTTCTGGCGTGCACTTATCTCTTTTACCTCACACATTATCTTTGCTTCATGTTTCTACCTCTACACCGAACAAATATGATGCTAGATCAGGTAGATTGGAGTTAAGCATTGCCATTCATTCTCCTCTGTGTCCTGCATCCTGGGTAGCATAGTCTGCTTCCAAAGCGACAACACTGAACCTAATTCTATGTATCACATTGCAGGGCTCCGGAATAAATTAATACTAACACTGTAGCCCCTAACTGTAAATTCTAGGGGAACAAGGAGACAATTCAGGGCCACACATCTTAAAGCGACATGCAATGCGATTTTTTACCTTTTCCCCATTTTAACTGTATTACTGATAAATGCTTTAGTAATACATAGAGAAACTACAATCTGCTGTCTTATTTGAGTTCACAGTCATATTTGAATTGTTTAAAAGCCCTTCTAGGGACGTTCATAGGAAATTAGCAATAGCAATAAATGCTGTGATGCTGTATCAGACTGTAAGCATCAGTCCCTATTTATTCAAATAAACATGAAATTAAATGGTGCTTAACAAATGCACATTCAAAAATGTAAACAAAGTATTGTCAATGTACTGTATTTCTTTGTTAACACTGAAATAGCAATCATATTTAAAGTGATTGCACTTACACATGAGTGTAAATCTCAACAGTTGGCAAATTTCCATGTCACACGTGTGCAAGTAGTTATGTACTCACACTCAAAATTGTTGCAAAATATGTTGCAGCCTGGAGCACAGCATTGCTGCTCACAGTGCTAGTTGTGTCATTCTTAAGCAGGATTTATGCTTCTGCGTTAAATCAATGCTGTGGCTACGTAGGTAGGTATGTGGAGAAACAGACCCTACGCCGTAGCATGACATGCATCTCTCAAAAAATGTAACTACATGTCACTCGGCCGTGGCTTGGTAGTGTTGCATTTCCCCCCCTACTCATTTTTGGGTTCACCTTCTCCATAAACAACATGAAATTAAGGAGAGGGTTAACTTTTCCTGCTACAGATTTCCCGCTGTCGTCAGAAAGCACAGGGGAGAAACCTTGATTCTCTCACTATGACCCTAGAGTTGTACTTGTTAAGAAGCTAATCGCTGTCAGTCTCTCACTCGCTTAACCACACACTCTCCAAGCACACTGATATTCTCTTAAAGAGATTGCCGCACACACCAACACCCAAGTATAAACATCAGGCCAGGTACTGTACGTAGGCTACGGTGAAAGCTCTGCGTTGAGCCTCCGCAGAACCATAAATCACACTTAAAGCAACAATGCACACTGTGGTTCTCATTCATAGCATTCGTTTCGATGTCTCACTATGGGATACGCCTCCCTGCGTATTCCTCAGAAGCATTTATCTCATTACGCCAATCCTGATTGGCTGGTGATCGAGTGTCCGCGTCACTTGGGTCCATCCCCCTTTAAATAGCTTACGCTATGACGCGGACACCATTCTAAAACCTCTTCTCGCTTCGAAGCATATCTCAGTCGTGCAGGCTAGCTAGCTTAACTGTCCACAGACCGGAGCCATCCTAGCTTAACATCTCCGTCGCCGGGCGTTAGCTGCCTTCGACACGACTCTTCGGTCTCACCACAGACTGGAGCATTATCCGCCTAGCCGTTTCACGGTAGGGCTATTTCTGCGCGTTAGCACACCAGCTACTGCTCAGTATCTTCGCTTTTAGCACCCCTGCCCAGGGCTCGACTTTGCCATTGTGGTAACAAAATTTCGAGCAGGGACACACACCAGGTCTGCTCGTGTTGCCTCGGGCTGGAACACGCCCGCCTGGCCGTTGAAGCCCCTGGTTCATGCAGGCACTGTGCCTGCTTTACCATGAAGAGCCTTCGACGACGGCAAGCGCGCCAAGCTAGCTTGTCGGAGAAGGACCCATACCTGCCCAGCACCGCTTTGCCGGCCGGCAATGAGGTGTCTGGCGCGGACGCCGTACCGTGCGCCGGTCCCAGCTGGGGATCACAGCTGGAGCTGGGCGCGGCGGCCCCGCTCGCGGAGGACGTACTCGAGCTGGACTACGAGGACGAGGACTCCTCGGAGCTCCTCATATCAGAGGATGACGACGACGACGAGTTCGAAATGTTCATCCCCTCCACCCAGGCTGTCAAGCCTGATGCTGTGTCTGCCTTCGGAGACGAGGACGGGAGTGTACCAACTTCCCCCACTCCCAGCATGGACATGCAGGACGTGTGCAAACGCGCTGTGTCCAGGCTAAACATCCCTTGGCCTGCGGTCGTGGTGGTGCCCACCAGATCACGCTACGAGGGGAAGAAATTGCCCCTGACCAAGAGATCGGCAAAACAGCTACTTCTAGTTTTTCCTGAACTGCTGGAATAGGTATCCTCTTCGTGGAAACACCTCCCTTTCAGCGGTAAGACCCCGATTCAGGGAGCTTCCTCCCTGGAGTGTGAGGGCATGGAAAAGCTGGGAATGTTCCGCATGCCCCCGATGGAGCCGTTGGTTGCAGCCCACCTCCACCCGCGGGTGACTGCGCCAACCTCACGGAACCTCACACTGCCGTCGAAGGCGGACCGTTTCCAGTCTACCTTGACCGAGAGGGCGTATAAAGCGGCAGCTTTAGCGGTGAGAGCTCTGAATGTCTCCTCCATGCTCACAGCATACCAAGCGGAGCTGTGTGAGGACATGGTCACCAAACCAGAGCCTGCTGTGTGGGAAGAGATTACTGTGATCACGGACATCTGCCTCCGCGTGCAGCGCTCTGCGGTCCAGGCCACAGGTAAATCTATGGGGCTAATGGTTCTACAGGAAAGGGCTAGATGGCTCAATCTGACGAACCTGTCCGACAGGGAAAAAGAGGACATTTTAGACATGCCTGTCGTCCCCGACGGGGTCTTCGGCACCGCTCTGGCTTCAATGCAGCAGAGGTGTGAGGCGAAGAAGAAGGAAGACGAAGCTCTTCAACTCTGCCTCCCTCGGAAAGCCGAGCCTCCCCCGCCTGCAGCCACGCGCCAGTCTTTCGCTCAAGCTGTCTCGCGGTCTGCTCAGTTCAAAATCCCCAAGCGGCCAGATCCCCATCCCTGCCCCACCTTAGCAGAAGGTGAGAGGGAGCTGGCCCAGGAAAGCCCCTGCGCAGACGGCTGCCCCACCAGTGGCAGTGCTGCTGCTGGCCTTGGCGTCTGCAAAACGGGTTGGCGACATTCATGCGCTCTCTGTGCATCCATCATGCACTCAGTTTACCCTGGGGCGTGTCAGGGTGTTATTGAAACCTAATCCTGCCTTTGTGCCCAAGGTGGTTGGCTCATGCTCTCCCATTGACCTTTTGGCGCTCTGTTCCCCGCCTTTTTCTTCCTCAGAGGAACGGCGGTTGCACGCGCTGCGTCCAGTTCGTGCTCTGCACATTTACATGGACAGAACTACGGGTTTTCGACGGAGTGACCAGCTATTTGTGTCCTGGGCTAGCCCCCACAAGGGCAAGCCTGTGACAAAGCAACGGCTGTCTCATTGGGTTGTGGAATCCATTGCTCTGGCTTACACGTGTAAGGGTTTGCTGGCCCCGCAGGGCCTGAGTGCTCACTCAACTTGCCCAGGAAGCCTTGCTGCTTCCTGGGTCTTATTTAGAGGCGTTTCAATCCAGGACATTTGTGCAGCGGCATGCTGGTCTTCACCTCTCACTTTTGTTCGGTTTTATAGACTGGACGTCTCTGCGGCGAGCATGGCACGTGCAGTTCTGAGCACGGGGCCATCGCTGGAGCGGAGCATTGCTACCTGAGTGCCGGTGGTTCCTGAGATAAGCTTGTCTGGCAATACGGGAGTCTCCATATCCCATAGTGAGACATCGAAACGAATGCTATGAATGAGAACTTTAGGTTACTTGCGTAACCCCGGTTCTCAGAGTAGCATGAGTGAGATGTCTCACCAGACAACCCTTCTTGCTGGGGCGAAGCGAGAAGAGGTGCTTATTTTGAATGGTGTCATAGCGTAAGCTATTTAAAGGGGGATGGACCCATGTGACGCGCGGACACTCGATCACCAGCCAATCAGGATTGGCGTAATGAGATAAATGCTTCTGAGGAATACGCAGGGAGGCGTATCCCATAGTGAGACATCTCACTCATGCTACTCTGAGAACCGGGGTTACGCAAGTAACCTAAAGTTGTATGTCCCTATTATTTTCTAAGTAGGGCGTCTTTACCCCGTGAGGACGATGCTCTGGCATCCGACTGGCAAACTATTGCTGGGCAATATGGAGAACATCATATATCACAATATTCTTGACCAAATACCTATACATTTTATATTTGTAGTGTACCACTGTACAGTGCAGTTGCACATTATGGGAAAATGTGCAATAAAGTTGTTAATCGTTGCAATAATGATAATACTTGCTATAGACATACAGATATAAACATATACTCAGTTCTGCCTTTCTGCTGCTTTCAATATTCTGCTAAAATACAGCACATTGCTTGTTGAATTAAAAATAAAATAATTTCCATCATTTTATACGATAAATTGAATTGAACGTAAAGTGCAGCACTAAAGAATGACAGTTACAGTTTAAAGTGTAGTTTTCTACTAATATTCTCTTTTAGCCTAGAAATCTAGACACATCCTAGCATCTACTATACAGCCAGGATCAGTCTAGCAACTCTCCGTTGGCTTGCGAGCTGGAAAAACCAAACTCTAGTCAGGCCAATCACATTGTGTATAGTGTCATTGGGCGGGCTTAACATAATGACAGCAGAGTTGCGACGGTTCTGCGTGAATTCCCTGCTACAAAGAAGATGGCTGCTGCTGGCAAACAGCGGCCTTTTGAATCGACTTTGGCCGCAACTCTGGAAGACTTGGAGTTAAGCTTTTATTTGAGAAAAGAACAAAGAACAGCACTGAAGTCATTCTTAAAAAAAGGTAATGTGTTCGGAGTTTTGCTGAACGGATGGTAATCATTGATCATTGTTTAGGTACATTAGGCTAAACCACGTTAAGCTTTTTCCCGTTATGTGTTTTAGAGTGCCCGTCTGATACTGCTTGAAGACGTAAGGCTTTCTTCTTCATAAAATGTGTCGGACATCATCACATTTTTCTATATATTTTTATTCATTTACATTAGTAAGCCAGGACATTAGGACAGCGTCTTTCAAAACATGATCTGCTCAAAAGAGAAAAAAGATGAATGTGTCATTGTACCCAGCACTTCTGGAAATGCACATTTCAAACCAAATTGACGCCCATGAGCCTGTGTATGTTGCGCTCTGTGCAAAACTTGTATAATGACAAGAGTCTACCTGTAAGACTCTTCTTACGTCCAAAGTCTGCCTGTAAGATGTTTTGCACTTGCTCACAAGTAGGCCTATAACCTAAATTGTCAACAAGATTGCGAATTATATTCATTTAATTATCCAGCGTCGACATGACTGCCCCGAGTCTTAAATCCCTGCCTAAACATATCCAGACACACTCACGATGATATTGATAAGTATGTGGGAGAGAACGAGGGAGAGAATATCATTCCAGTATTAAATAATCAGAGCCCAGACGCAATTTTGTAATTTTCAAAATTTCTGATCCTCAGAACAAAAACAGAAAATTGGAAAAACAGATTACAGATCTAATTTTGATCCTCAGAACAAAAACAGAAAATTGGAAAAACAGATTACAGATCTAATTTTGTAATTTGTCAAAGCATAAAAAAACAAAAACAAAATGTTGGCTATTTTTCTCAATGTCACACACACACACACACACACACACACACACACAGTAGATATTATTGTTCTAATAAGGTTCTTTTTACAATACATGTTCTATTAAAAATACTTTGTTATTTGCATTGTACAGTTGTCTCCTCAAACATGCTTTTGTTTTGTGTATTTTTATCCCACTGTCCCAGCCAGTATTACAAACCAGAAAAAAACATGTTGGAACTAGTTTTCCAGGATGGTTTCCACAGTGTGGCCCATTCAGCCTACGCTAACACCCACACGCAGAGATTTAAATAAACGTATCACACCCTTGCGGTTGTTCCCTGCCCTTTAACTGCTGTTCCTGTCTGACAACACACACACACGCGCAAGCACACACACACTTCCCCTCTGGGATAAACCTGCAGTATAACGTTTTGCTGCACAAAGACACATGTGCAAATGCAAATGTTGCAATAAGCAGTTGTATTAGCTCACACATAAAATGGCACCCTCATGAATTAGCCTACTGTTGCAAACGTACATTCATAGTAGTATCCACAAAGTTAGTCCAATAAGGGGATAATGGAAAGTGTGATAGTGTTCCACGCTAACGCCTTTTCTCTCTCGCTCGAGACCAATTAATCTGTTTAACAATGTAATCCATTGTTGACATCCTCCGTGCAGATGCGAGTCTGGCAAGCAAACATGCAGGAAGGCCGACATTCTTGCACTAACACGCACGCACCTGAAAGAAATGACAGCATCCAGACCAATACCTGTATGCCCACGCAAGATCTAGGGGTTCATTTATTTCCCTGAAAACGAAGAGACTGTCTCCACCAGTAAACTGTAGCATGTCAAAAAAAGTTCAGCAATGTTCAGCGTAGGTGTCCACATTAAAGGAAAGCAGACTAATTGGCGCGGCTGATCAATCGGCGCTGGGTCCGCCAGTCACATGGTGTGAGACATGTCAACTGAAATGTGACATTGTTACAACTTGGGAGTTCCCCCAAGTCTAGTAACGGACTTAAGTTTGCATAATCTAACTGGAACAGAATTTTTCCTTTTCCTGATTCCTGCCATAAATCAAAATCCTTTGGAAATGTAATTCAAACGATTTTGAGTCAAATCTGACCCCACAGAAGTTAATGTAAAATATGTTTTTGGGCCAAGAGCTTGAAAGTGAGGTACCTACCTCCGTGGAGGATGCTGCTGCCGCTCTTTCCGCCTGCCTTCCCTTTGGTTGGAAGGTTTTCCAGGTTCCCTTGGAGGCAGGGGCCGACCCGCTCCACCACTGCCTGCCCCGCCACCTGCGCCTCCAACCTCGCGGTGATTGGTGGGAGGCTTCCCTCCCTCCGGCAGGGGTTTGGAGGGCCTGCCTTGCGGTCCACCAGGTGGGGGAGGACTGGGAGCTTTCTTTATGGCAGGCTTGTCCCTGCGAGGAGGGGGCATGGCACCCATCTTCAGCGGCATGCTTAGGGATGGAAAAGGCACTTTTTCAAGCATGCAGACAGTGATGGGCAGGCATGGGGTAGCAACTAGCATGTCAGCAGAGCACATACAATGATTTAGCTAATGATCAATAAATGATCAATAAACAGGCATGATGCAATGTGATGCCTGAGTAAGCCCAAACTACAGACTTCATTGTGCCTTGTAATGACAATTTATGACTTACATTATATACTACCACGCAAAAAGAAAAGAGTGGACACTTATGATACTAATGTGAATATGTATTTTAGGAGAAACAAGGACAGAAGCAGATAATATAAACATGGCTGAATATGGATTAAACTGATGTAAGTGCATAAGATTTACCCTTTAGGTAACACAGGGGGAAGATCTGGTTTGTTCTTAGCATTCCTCTGTGCTGCTGGACTGGGTGAGGGGGATGTGGAGAACGATCGTGACCTATAAATCAACAGTAGTCATAAAAATGGCACATTAACACAAAACACAACAATGGTTTTATAATGCTGCATTATGTCATTCATAGAGAAGCATAACTGCCTTGCGCTTAGATGTGCTTTCATTGTGTGTGAGAGCTAAACCGAGCAATAGAGGAAAGAAGTCAACAAACACGCTGAGTGTATTGTTTTTGCAGTGTGACTTTGTTTGACTGCTTGATGCTCCACTATGTTCACTAGTGCTATCTTTGTCTGTGTGCCTTTCAGGGCTAAGTAGGTAGCGAACAATTTTTAGAGATTTACACTAAAAACAGCTGCACGCTGTGGCTGAGAAATTGTGCTATCAGAGCGGTGAGAGTGAATCAAAACAGCTGAACAATTTTCACATTGCAGCTTGACCTACCACAGACTCTAAAGCTCACTAATGAACAAGTTATATCTTGTTTTGTTTTTTTTTCAAAATTATTTTTCATCACTCTGATTTATTGCTTGCCCTGAAGGGTTCTGTTTCTTCACCCTGGCAGGTGTGATCACTGAGCAAGATATGTCTGTCTTTTCCCTTTTTGCAAAGCTGTTTTCAGGAAAGATTCTAGTTATCTTATAACTAACTTACACTCACCGGCCACTTTATTAGGTACCCCATGCTAGTAACGGGTTGGACCCCCTTTTGCCTTCAGAACTGCCTCAATTCTTTGTGGCATAGATTCAACAAGGTGCTGGAAGCATTCCTCAGGGAGTTTGGTCCATATTGACATGATGGCATCACACAGTTGCCGCAGATTTGTCGGCTGCACATCCATGATGCGAATCTCCCGTTCCACCACATCCCAAAGATGCTCTATTGGATTGAGATCTGGTGACTGTGGAGGCCATTTGAGTACAGCAAACTCATTGTCATGTTCAAGAAACCAGTCTGAGATGATTCCAGCTTTATGACATGGCGCATTATCCTGCTGAAAGTAGCCATCAGATGTTGGGTACATTGTGGTCATAAAGGGATGGACATGGTCAGCAACAATACTCAGGTAGGCTGTGGCGTTGCAACGATGGTCAATTGGTACCAAGGGGCCCAAAGAGTGCCAAGAAAATATTCCCCACACCATGACACCACCACCACCAGCCTGAACCGTTGATACAAGGCAGGATGGATCCATGCTTTCATGTGTAGACGCCAAATTCTGACCCTACCATCCGAATGTCGCAGCAGAAATCGAGACTCATCAGACCAGGCAACGTTTTTCCAATCTTCTATTGTCCAATTTCGATGAGCTTGTGCAAATTGTAGCCTCAGTTTCCTGTTCTTAGCTGAAAGGAGTGGCACCCGGTGTGGTCTTCTGCTGCTGTAGCCCATCTGCCTCAAAGTTCGATGTACTGTGCGTTCAGAGATGCTCTTCTGCCCACCTTGGTTGTAACGGGTGGTAATTTGAGTCACTGTTGCCCTTCTATCAGCTCGAACCAGTCTGGCCATTCTCCTCTGACCTCTGGCATCAACAAGGCATTTCCGCCCACAGAACTGCCGCTCACTGGATGTTTTTTCTTTTTCTGACCATTCTCTGTAAACCCTAGAGATGGTTGTGCGTGAAAATCCCAGTAGATTAGCAGTTTCTGAAATACTCAGACCAGCCCTTCTGGCACCAACAATCATGCCACGTTCAAAGTCACTCAAATCACCTTTCTTCCCCATACTGATGCTCGGTTTGAACTGCAGGAGATTGTCTTGACCATGTCTACATGCCTAAATGCACTGAGTTGCCGCCATGTGATTGGCTGCTTAGAAATTAAGTGTTAACGAGCAGTTGGACAGGTGTACCTAATAAAGTGGCCGGTGAGTGTATATAATAAATAAGAAAATAATTTACCTTTCCAGAAACAAGCCTTTTGACTGTATTTACTGTATTCACCATAACCACACATTTCCCCAATCAAACTTAGGCAATGGTTTCTTATTAAGGACATGACATAGGATTAGAAGCATTGTTGATTTTTGATAATACTTTTTACTCACAAACTTGAATTTGGATGACCACCCTCCCACATTACATTCCAATTAAATCACACTTATATACACAAATATATAAATCTCCAATTTTGTCTACAGGTGTTGTCAGTGGCAGTATATCCGGGTTTGTAGATTTGTTTTCAGAAGAAACTGCAAGGCTGGAGGACATTTAAATTTTTGTACAGATTAAAAAAAACAAGATATGTAATAAAATGTCGTAATATTCCTTGAACTATGCTAAACAAACCATTGTATGAATAATTATATTGTCATACTGATGGAGCTGATGCTACAGAAATGTGGTATAGAAATGTATTATACTGAATTTGTTGAGATAAATTGACACAGATCAGCTGGGCTTCTTCCAAAATATGTTAAAATACACTTGTCTCTCATAACAGCCTGTTTCAAAGAAAGGCCTGGTTCTCTCTACAGAGGAGGAAGATAAAAGGGTGATAAATGTTCTGTGTTTGACTGTTCAATGTTTCATGCTTATTAAAGAAATGCGCCACCAAGTGTCGAAATTATTATTTATTCACTGTCTCCTCTATAGGGCAAACGCATTTTTGTCTCGGTGCATGCATTGTCTTAGCCCGGCAGCACCACCGCTAGGTTAACATAGTGAATGGAATCCTTTTGTTGGTTAGCATGCTGTGAGTAAAACCAAAGACCCGACAACAACAAAAACAAAACCTAATTACTTCTCATGGCCTGCATATTCACAACGAGTACAAATAGCAATGCAGATGAAGACTAGATGATTTCCTAGGCAGATATTGACTTAGGACTATAATAAATAATAATAATGTATATTATATTAATCTCGCAAGGGGAAATACAATGTTTTCACTCTGTTGTAATTACACACATTACACATAGGCCTGAATTACACACACACACACACACACACACACTCAGTACCTATACCTGCACTAAATGGAGAGATGTCAGAGGGGGGGGAGGAGTGCCCAGGAGGTTAACTGGCACCTCTCCAGCTACCTGTCCACCACCATACTTTGGTCTTGAACCAGCAACCCTCTGGTTCCCAACCCAACTCCCTACTGACAGAGCTACTGCCACCCCAATATTGGGTGGAAGTAGGCTATAGCCGAAGCACTGCTACAGAGATTTCACGGAGCACCTGAAAACCCCCAACTTCCGTCAACATACCGGCATGAATATTATATCATATTATTTATTTCAGAAGAAGAGCTGCTTGCTTTGGAAATAGATGGACAGGAGGAGGAGAAGAAGGTTGCGAATACAGCCCAAGGACGTGAGGATGACAGCCAACACGATCTGGTGATATGAGTTTGGTGAAATATGCCAACATATGATGACTGAAATGAGCGTGCCTTTAGTTGTGTCACAGCTACTCAGGATTTCTCGGCGTTGATCCATCCAGCAGTCCTCAATTTTTTTTCGGTGTGATAAAGTCAACTGGAGAAACGCCGAATGGACCCAATAAACAGCTGTCCACAGAGTAAGTGATTGCGATTGTAAACATGACGCATGTTTCTTTTACTGCCGGACTAAGGCAATGCATGCACTAAGACAAAAATGTGTTTGTCCACCAATATAAACAAAGGAGACGGTGAATAACCCTATTTCAACACTTAAGTCTGGAAAGTCATATGTATTTTCTCATCCTTGTATAAGAATGTTGAGCCATTTTCATGTTATAATGCTCTATGACATGTTTTATCTGTTACACAGTGAATATTGAACTTTAGCCAAACTTAAAAAAAGAAAAGAAAACTTTGCATAAACATGTCTGCAGGTTGTATAGAAGTATAGGAAAGACTGCATCACTGTGTTAGTGCACATTCAACAGCTAGGTGTTGTGAGATACACAAATAGCTAAACACAGACAAACAAACATTTGTGTACCTTGAGCGGCTGCCACTGAAGGAGCTGTGCTGGGAGGAGTGGCTGGAGTAGGAGCTGAATGAGGAAGAGCGGCTTCGGGAACGAGATGACCCAGAGCCGGTATAGGATGAAGAGCGAGACGAAGACCTGCAACATACATATCCACACAGCACATGTAGTTAGGGTTAATGAACAGCTTTTTAAACAGACCTCTCTAGAGTAGTGAAAATGGTGAATATGGAAAAAATATGGAAAAATGGTGGTGATATAAAACCAAAACTAGAAAATGCATTTCCTGCAGAAAATGCATGTTAATGCTGAATAGCTAAATTGCTAAAGCTAAACTGAATTAACAGTTTAAATCTGTAAGAAGAAGTTGAAGCAGTGAGAATAGTTGGAAAAGAGGGAATTGTTTTAATTGGTATGATTTTCATTGACAAAATAACAAAACTAATAATTATTATAATAATAATTAAAAGTTCTTTTGAAAAGCTAATGCTAAACTAGATTGCTGGTTAAAATGTGTAAGAAGAAGGTGAAGTTGTATGAAATGAGGAAAAGTGGTAATTGTTTTAATTAATATACTTTACAAGTTAAAAATGAGGGCATATCAGTGATTCAAAAAAGTGGTTTGCTGTGCTTTGCGTGGAAATGTCAGCCATGTTTAACATGGGCAGGACAGATATCAAACCACTGAGATAGAGCATAATATCTGAAGGTTTTGTGAATTTTGTGAATGGTTTAATTGGTTTCTGGAGGTAAACATATTAAGTAGGAGTAGCATTTTGAAGTAGAAGAGGATCTGAAGCCTGCTCTCATTGTCTTTAATTGTAAAAAAAACATTATATTATTAAAAAGCTTGATATTTTCAAAAGTAAAAATAGCAGAACAAATGTTAAAACAGTCCAATCATATGCTTAAAGAACTGAGCATTTTGATATGTACATGTTTTTTCTAGCTGAACGTATGCAGAATTTAGAGGTGACCAAAGAAAGTTGAAGAATAAAGAATCGGAAAACAATACTGCTGAATCAGCATTCATACAATCAGGTACGGGGTTCCAGGGGCATTCCACCCCCATAAGATATTTTCAGTGATTTCATTATGCAAATTAGGGCCATTTTAGATTAGAATACTATGAGAAAACATCCTCATGTATAGATAAACAAATCATCCTGGGAGCAGTTCTGGAACTTCTCCAGCTGCCAGTCCACACAGCGTACTTGGTCTGGTCAACACTTCACCCGGCCAAGTCCCCACGAGCTGACCTACTGCCACCCTATTTGAATCACCATGTTAGTGTGTCATTGGGATTGTAACCTAGATGTAAATGTAGTGTTAAAAGCAGAAGAGAAGGTATTTTTGCAGATATTCATGTCGGCTAGTGCTGTCGTGGTATTGCTTTTTTTCCCTATTGCACTCATTTAAACGGCCGGGATTAGCGGCATAACAATTTTTTTCTGCTGAAATAGAAAATAGTTCCTGATGTAAGTTGCCATTCACTGCCATTTAAAACATATTACAACATAAACACAAGACCATATATCAAGATACCATGACAATTCAACTGTCACTTTTGTTGCATCAGAGCCTCCCTTTTACTAGACCTGAATAACCCGATTACATTTAGACAAATGAATGGCATGCAATCACTCTGCCCTGTCGCATGCTGTTGTTCACTGATTCATTAAGCTTTTTTAAAAAGGCCAATGACCAAGTGGATAATTGCTTTCAACTGACCTTTAAATCAAATTCTATATATTGAATATTGATATTATTCAAAAAGAAGTACAATTATATATCTGTATCCTGTGAAAGGGCTTGTAACTCAAGTGTTTCACAAGTGGTACTGTGTACGTTTACAAACCAGACTACAAATCTTAAGGCGCCTGTGATGAGACTGCCGGTCATTAGTACTGTAGTACTGTAAGTGACACAAAGATGTGAAGTTCTGATCAGCAGAGATTGCTTTATTAATCAGCTGCCCTTCTTTAAATTAGAGTTTAAAAAAAGGATCTGGAATAGGCCTGCATTTCTTTTCATGTGAAACATTTTGCAATATGAAAAAAGACAAATGTTTACAAGATGACATAAATAGCTCTATTTGGAAATAAATCATTCTTGACTAGTGGGGTGATTTTGTAGGGGAGTGCATTTCATAGAAAATTTCATAGAAAAATAAATAAGGAACTTTTCTTATGTGAACCATTTTTTGTTGAACATTAATACTTTACAAACACCAACGCAAGTAAGCACTGTGATTACCCTTCTATAGTGATTTTGGAGTCATTGTAGTCATATAATTAGGTGGTTAAATACACTGGCTGACTGACATGATATCATTGTAGTCATATAATACTTTCAATCCAGGCTAAAATGAATGAAAGTAATAACGCATGTATGTTCCTCTAAATTTCAAGTAGTGGTCGATTAGCGGGGCCAGCTTGTTTGATAAATTGATCAACACTGATTGTGATTGGTGGTTTGCTGTGCATGCAGACCTGCATGTCACACACTAGCAACAAACTGCGTATCCATGGTTAAAGCGTAGGTGGCGGCACATAAAAATACAACAGACTGATACTGTCTATATCTCTCTCCTACCTGGAGGAGTGGGACAGAGAGACGGAGGAGCCTGAGGGACGATGTCGCCGGCGGCCTCGTGGTGGGGAGCCCAGCCCGGGCCGTCTCCGGGGGGATTTGGACCGACGCCATGGGTCCTTCCACTCATCTGGTCGTCTCATGACTGGAACAACCTCCTTCTTTGAGGGAGGCTCCATCGGCCTGCTGAATAAAACCAATTTCATTAAGAGACAAGTGGCAGTCTAAAAACATTTTTTTCTTTTTTCATCATTCCAACATCTGCTTGTCTGGGATATACTAGATGCACCTGAGGATTTTTGTTTAAAAGAGTTGATTTGTTCAAGCCGACTGAGTTTAAAATGGAAACAGATGGATACCAATTGAAATTCTATTATGAATAATAAAAGTTATAAGGAGGTAGGGGTGGGGGGAAAAAAACTCAATACAGCATAGAATCGCAATAATTTCCTAGGCAATACTGTATCGATACACAGATGCCAAGTATTGGTCATTTATTATATATGTGTTGGGGAGTTTCTCTGTAGACGTTACCATTTTGCAATGAAGTGAGATAAATAATAATAAAGAACAGAGAAATCTTTTTAGAGAAAACAGATGTTGACAAAGTTTCCTATTGTATTGTGATATCGTATCGTGGTGATTCCCATCCCTAAGAGGGGGAAGGGCTAGAAAAGTTCCCAGCTTCTTCTTACCCCTTTCAAATATGAACAATATCATTTGATTGCTTATTTGTTGCTGATGATCTCGTTTTTTATTTTTTTATAATTTGCATATAAGTTGTGCTTTGTGTTTGTATTCTTATCTTTGTAAAAGTTTCATAAAATTTAAATCCATAAAAAAATATTGCATACAATTCACAAGATAATTTACCAGCACATGTATTGTTTTAATTTGGTGTCTGAGCCTGACGAGCAGTTAGGTCTATTCTTCTTGCTTTTATATGCGCTTTCTTCTTTCTTTCTTGTTCTTTTATTTCATTACATTAAAATTGCCTACCCATATAGAAATCTCAATAAAAACATGTTTATTCTACAACTTAGCAAGATTAGTAAAGATAATAAATATAGGCAGAATTTTTTGTTTGCAGCCTTTTCAAAATTCTCTTTCATCAAAAATAAACCCTCCTATTTCCCCCCACAAATGCTAAAAATCAGACATTTTCACAAATGGTTGGAATGACATCAGATTGATGACAAAACAGGCGAATGAACAAAATATTTTGAAGCGCAAGGCACCTTTATGTAAACTAAGCAGCAGCAACTAATGCGTATAAAATGGCTATATACACATTTCTCTAATACGCATTTCATAAATCATTTATATGTACAGATATGTCCATGATGGATACTTGCACATGCACAAGATAATATCTAAAGCATAACATTGTGAACAAAAAGACAGCGTTCTTATCAAAGTACACCATATTTATGGATTAGAGGGTAAACATTCCTGTAGGCCTTGTTGTGCAGTCTTATGAATTAACTATTTACATGGGAAAT